>JBBPBX010012384.1:0-39502 GCA_038048925.1 Garcialebias charrua
AAAAGTAAACAATATTTTTAAAGATTTCTATAAAACTCTTTACACTCCACAAATAAATCCATCTAATAAGGATATTAATGAATTCTTGGAGAAAGTAACACTTCCTAAACTAGATATTAGTCAATCATCAAAACTAGACTCACCATTAACATCAGATGAGCTCCATGATGCAATTAAAAGCATGCCTAATAAGAAATCTCCAGGTCCTGATGGATATCCAGTAGAATTCTATAAAAAGTTCTGGGATATACTGGAACCGATATTTTATAGAGTGCTATTTGAGTCCGAAGAAAATGGTAGACTACCAACACATATGAATTCAGCCAACATTAGTCTCTTATTAAAACCAGGCAAAGACCCAGTATTACCTACCAGTTATCGTCCAATCTCTCTTATTAATGTTGATGTTAAAATAATTTGTAAAGTCTTATCTAAAAGACTAGAGAAGATAACTCCTGTTATTATACATCCAGACCAAACCGGATTCATAAAAGGAAGACACTCAAACTCAAATACACGCAGATTATATAATATAATAGAGTATTCATATTTGAAAAATATTGAAACAGCTATTTTTTCATTAGATGCAGAAAAAGCATTTGATAGAGTTAATTGGAATTTCTTATTTGCTACCTTAAATAAATTTGGATTTGGGAATTACTTCATTAATTGGTTAAAAATATTATATAGTTCACCAACAGCGTGCGTCAGGACAAATAATCAATTATCTTCAAGCTTCTGTTTACAGAGGGGAACCAGGCAAGGTTGCCCACTTTCACCAGCATTATTTGCTATTTTTATTGAACCTTTAGCAGCAGCAATAAGGCAAAGTGCTGATATTAAAGGCATAAAGGGTAGAAACATAGAACATAAAATTAGTCTTTATGCTGACGATGTTTTGCTTTTTCTTGAGAACTCAGGAAACTCAATATCTAATGTTATCAAATTAATAAACTCGTTTTCAAAAGTTTCTGATTATTCTATAAACTGGACAAAGTCTACAGTTCTTCCAATAAATTGCGTGTTTAATAATTCTCTTAATGAAAAACTACAATCAGGTAACATTAAATATTTAGGTGTTAATATCTCTCCTAAATTGGAAGATTTAATAAAATTAAATCATATCCCACTATTAAAGAAAATTGAAGACGATCTTACTAGATGGAGATCTCTACCCATATCACTTATGGGAAGAGTTGCCTCAGTAAAAATGATGGTGCTGCCGAGAATAAATTATTTATTTACAATGATTCCAAATAAACCTTCAACTGAATGGTTTAAGTCACTAGACTCCTCTATATCTAAATTCCTTTGGAAAAATAAAACTCCACGTATTAGTTTAAAAACATTACAGAAATCTAAAGATACCGGAGGATTAGAACTTCCAAACTTTTATTACTATTATTTAGCCAACAGGTTAAAATATATATCAAAGTGGTTAAAACCGAATGCACTAGATGAAACTTGGATAGATATAGAACAAACTTTATGTAATGATATTAGGATTTCAGATCTACCATTTATCAGTACAGTTTTAAAAAGACATGTCTGCTTTAAGAGCATCAATATTAGCTCATCTCTGATGGCATGGTGGGAGTATCTGAAAATGACAAAGTCTTCACTTCTCCCATGTACACATACACCTCTCTGGAACAATCCTGACATTCAACAAGAAAATAATATGTTAAATTTCCCAGGTTGGAGAATGAAAGGAATTGATTGTCTGGAACACATATTTGAGGGCATAGACTTTATTCCATTTAATAAATTAATAATACAATATGACATTGATAATAAATATTTCCTACAATACCAACAAATTAAGTCAATTGTAAAAAAGAAATTTAAGCTTAAAAAAACATTGTTGGAAACACCAACATGTGTGTTAGAGTTTATTAATTTTCAACCACCAAATTATTATCTAAAATATACAAAAAATTATCTAGAATCGATGACTCGATAGCACTACCTGTTGAAAAATGGGAGTCAGATTTATCAATAAACTTCGAACAAAAAATTTGGTCTCAAGTATGTTCAAATACTTTTAAATTGACTAGAATCTCCAATTTACAATTAATACAATATAAGGTTCTCTATAGAGTACATTATACAGGTCAGCGGATGTTTAAGATGGGCTTTACACCATCTAACAACTGCTCACAGTGCATAAGTAATATACCTGATGATTATATTCACGCACTCTGGTTCTGTCCACCCGTTCAGAGGTTCTGGGTACAGGTATGTGAAGACTTGTCTAAATGTTTGAAATTTAATATCCCACTCTCTCCATCTGTTTGCTTATTGGGTATCTTTGAAGATGTTATACTGGAAAAAAATACATCCTATATGCTTTTCACTGCCTTATGCATCGCAAAGAAAACCATACTCGTAAATTGGAAAAATAAAAATAATCTTAGCATTAATCAGTATAAAAATCTTCTGTTAGATCATATTAGTCTTGAAACAGCATCTGCCGACACATCGGATCAATCTATTTGGCATTCTTTGATCGGCTCCGTTACGTAGTGAGGGTGGGGGGTCTGGGATCTGGCCTTGTGGGGCATTGGGGCTGGTGGGGGGGTTGGGGTTTGGGGCGCCGGGGGGTTGGGGCTGCTTGGGCGGGGAGGACCCTGTCTTCGACCTGGGGAGGACCGGGGGGGTTCTGGGGGATGTCTGCTAGGGGCGGCATGCGGGCCCACGGGTGGTCGGTAGCGGCGGTCATGGGTCACCGGTCGGTGACCCGGCTGTGCTGGGGTGGTTTCGGGGCGGGTGCCGGGGCTTGGGACTCTGGGGGCGAGTCATCCCCGGGCTTGGACCTGGTGGGGATCGGGGGGTCTTGGGCTCTGGCGGGCGGGTCGCCGGGTTATGGGCTGGCTGGCGCTCTGGTGCCCGGCTCTGGCCGGGGGCCCTCGGCTCGCTGGTGGGTTGGGGGTTCATGTGCTGGGGGGTTGGGTGTCTGGGGGTGTGACTGGTGGCCAATGGGAGGGGGCGGGCAAACCCAGCCTGGGTGTCTAATGTGTTATATGTTCTGAAAGCTATTAATATGAAGGGTGGGTGTAGTATTTCTTCTGGGGTGGGGACCAAGTGGATGTCCTTGATGATGGTCTTGGACTATGCTTGGCCGGTGAGCGGGCCCTGGTTGGGGCCTGTTCTCAGTGCTTCCTGGCTCTGTCGGCGGTTGGGCGGGCGCTCTTGGTAGTGTCGTCCTTGTGGGCTGACTGCGGTTCGCAGGGGTCGTGGCGGCCCTGGTGGGTGTGGGCTGTTGGTTCTGCTTTGGCGGCCCTCGGGGCCGTGTCCCTCTCTGGTCTTGGCTCAATGGCCTGGCGGTCGGAGAGGTGTTTCCACTACCTCGCTCCTTGGGTGGACCTTGGCGAACTGGGGGGGGGTACGCAGGGTCAGCGGGGGAGCTGACTCGCTGTGGGAGCATTGTTCCTGCAGATATTTTCTCCCCATCCCTCACCACGCACCTCCGCCCTCTTCATCTTAAATTAATACATGTAGGGAATTTGAGTCTCGGGTGTGCTGCAATGGTTCTACATCTCTGTTGTACAGAGCACCTGGGACTCAATTTTATATACACTTTAGACATTCATTCATAAACATCTTCATAAAAATCACATATAGGGAAGGAGTGAGCACATGGTTATGGGTGGCGGGATGACATCACTCTCGCCCCCATTCCTGTGCTCACTCAACATTATGCATTTAGACAATAAGGGCCTGGGTTAGAGTTGGAGTGGAGGGGAAACTGGTATAATGCCAGCCTTTGCTCCTTCTCTTTCCCTTTTAATTACACTTTAGAACAACACTCACCAACAGTACATTTGGGGACGGGGGTGTGTGTGTCGGGGTCTTGATTTGTTAATTTCGATTTTATTTATTTATGTATTTATTTATATATATATATTATTTATTTATTTTTCTCTTACCCCCCCCTGGTTGCCTGGCGGACATTCTGGGGATGGGCTGTCAGGGGTTGTGCTGGGGTGTGGGGGGTTCGGGGCCTGCGGGTTCGCCGTGGGCGGGGCTGGCAGTGCGCTCCCCCTGGGGCTGCTTGGACTCGGGTGTCCTGTCCTGTCGGCAGGGCGCGGGATGGGCCGGATCTTGGATATCTGCTACTCTCCACCCCTGAATGAATGGGCCTACCTCCTGGGTTTGGATGTGGGCTGCCCCACGCAGGGAGCAGGTACATGTCTTGGACCTAGGGGGTATAGAGTGTGCATCGGGATTATGAATGGAACATGTCGTTATTGTTTGTCTTTGTGTGACTGAGGGTGAGGATGAGGGTGGGTCTGAATGAGTATATCTGTGTATGAATGTTTAAGTGTCAGGCTGGGTTTTGGACTGCCCCCTCTCTGATACTTCCGAGGCTACTTAGTGTCGCGCTCCTGCCACGTGGCCCCCCCTGGTAGGTGTTCCCTTGCCTGCGGGCGTGCTTGGGGCCCTCACTATCTGGGGTTGGGCGCTTGGGCGTTTGTCGGCTCGGCCTGGTGGCTGCCTGGTGGGGCTCGTGCCCTCTGGTCCGGTCGGGTCTGGGCCCGAGGGGTGGGCGTCCCCGGTGCCCGGGCCTCGGTGACCGGCCCTGGGGCTACGTCGGCGCAGCGGGCTCCGGCGGGGGCCTGTGAATTTGTCGCGGGCGACACCGGGGGGTCATTGTATGTGGTCGCTGGTAGGGGTTCGTCCGGTTCTTCCCCTTGGTAGGATCTGGGGAGTGGGCTAGTGGCTCGTCCTGTTCGGGCAGTCCTGGGGACTCTGGGCTCGGGGTCCTTCCTGGGGTCTTGGGCTTTGATCGCTCCTTCGTCTGCCTCGGGCTTTGGGGGGACGGATCTCTGATACTTCACAGTCGCTACTAAATGTTCTATTGGAGGAGCATCAAGTGTAGAACCACTAGACTGAGGAACAGCTTCTACCCTGAGGCTGTTAGACTCATGAATAAATAAAAATAAAATTAAAATAAACACTGCAAAATATCACATCATGGTGATGCTGATATGTTTTCTTGTTGCTGTGTTCATCTGTGTTCATCTGTGACCATCTGCTCATACAAACTCATGTTCGTGCTGCTGTTTATTCCCACTATATTAGGCTTAGTGTATTACTAGTTGATGTTTTTCTTAGTTAGTTCTCGATGTTATTACTGTTTTTCTCTTTCATTTGTTGTTGGATGTAACTGGGACCTCGTGTACATAATCTCGTTTTCATCTCATGTACCACATGCGGTGCAAATGACAATAAAGACTCTCTGACTCTGACTCTGACTTATACACTTATGCATGCTCACAACCACACACAAATGGATGCAGGGATGTATATATATATATATATATATGCAGATATGTAGATGGGTATATAAATGAATATAAAAGTATATGTATGTATACTACTGTATATATATATATCTGTAGATATGTAGATGGGTATATATATAAATGAATATAAAAGTATATGTATGTATACTACTGTATATATATATTTGTAGATATGGGTATGTGTATTTATAGAATTCTACTGCAAGCTCATGAATATTATTAGTCTTTATGCATGTGTAAAGGATTATGAAGAGGTCAATATTAATACTGACCTCTTTACCTTAATTAATTTACTCATTCAGATTGAATAGTAAATTCACGGATTCTTTTCTTTTTCAGTTTACTCAATATATCTGTGATCTTTATGATGGATAAATAAACAGAGCCATTAAGTGACAATGGACACGTTAACTTAGCTTGATATGTCAAAGAGACACTATCATTTATTTAAAATGAATCAACTAAATTAACACCATTACACTTGATTGACAGGATTTCACTTTCTTGTAATTTAAAACGTCAGCACACTTAAATTCAACACAACAGACATAAATACTAGATGTTAAACATATTTAGTCTGTGGCTCTTTAACTTAAAATAGTTTCCAGCTTAGATTGAGAGGGAAAAGAAATAGGAGGAAAGATTTAAGAAGAATTGGGAGCATGAGACCAAAGTGACACTTCTCATCCGACTTCTGCTAAAATCCAGGTACGTTTTGTAAACAGCTCTTTACCTTTCGACGACAGCCCGGTAAGAGGGAAGACCTTGTAGCTTTTCAGATGCACGGGTCCTTGTGGGAACCAGTACAGTACCTTCGAGCAGGGTATTCGTTTACGTTTCCAACGTCTCCTGGTTTCGCGTTGGTCATCAGAAAATGTCAGCTCCTGGCCTCTGACTTCAAGTTAACACTGGAAATCCCAGGATATTTAAATCAGTACAATCTTTACCAGAGCCCAGCCAAATGGCTCTTTTTTTTTAGGAATTTGTAATCCTTGAGTAAGCATGCCTGGAGACTTTTACCTTCTATGTAAATGTGAAGGCTTTTGTAGTAGGAGAATGCATTTGGGGGGGATATGCTGGGGGACTTGTGTCCATTGTTTGCGAAAGAATGGCAAACATTCCAATCTAATTGGCTTGGCTGATGGCTCTTGTAACAGATTCACATGTGGAAAATGTTATGCAGAGACAGGTTGTGTTCTGACATACTGTAAGTGTGATTTTATACTTACATATATATATATATATATATATATATATACTGTTATATATACATATCTATACATATATATATATATATATATATATATATATATATATATATATATATATATATATATATACAGGTAGTCCCCGATTTACGAGCGCTCTGATCTACGAGGTTCCGGACTTACGAGCTGGCGAATTATTGGAAAAAACGCAAAAAATACTGAGTTTTCCTGTGTTTTTTCACCACAGTTCGTTAGCTAAACATGTGGACACACGTTTCCGATCATTTTTATGCACTCATAAGCAGTTTTTCGATGAAAAACGAGTGTTCGTAGTCGCGCTAGCAAAACCGTTCCAATTTACGAGCGAAATTCCGGACTTACGAGAAGCGTGGCGGCCGTTCCAAATTACGAGATTTCCGGTTTACGAGCGCCTCGTTGTAACGGATCTCGCTCGTAAATCGGGGACTACCTGTATATATATATATATATATATATATATATATATACATATATATATATATATATATATATATATATATATATATATATATATATATATATACAGGTAACCCCCGACCTACGACCCCATCGACCTGCGAACCACGGGACCTACGAACATATCATATTTAATAAAAATATGAATTAAAAAAAAAAAAAAAATTTTTTTTTTTTTTTTTTTTTTTGTGTTTAAATGTTCTTAATTTCATGTGTACATCACTTTGTTGCAGCTCTGGTTGTTTTAAAGGCTTTATAAATAATAATTATGATAAAAAAGATCATTTCTGATCATTTTTGAGCAATTTTTGGCAACAGGAAGTAGGTCTTCAGTTTACACGGTCACAAATTAATGTAGAACACCGGACGCTATTTTAGGTTCAGTCACTGGGGTCTCCGGTTACAAATTAATGTAGAACACCGGACGCCATCTTAGGTTAGCTGCCGAGAGCTGGACGAAGACTGGTGACCAGGATGGCTTCATATGGATTAATTACTAGCTGGAAACGTCTCTGTGAACTTTGTGGATGTCTCAAGCAGCAGCGGATTTATCGCCGATCGTGCCAGGCCGCCGTGCGAACACCTCCGGCCGGCCTGGCTACACCTCCGGCCTGGCTCTGGCCTGGCTAGCTCCAGAAGCTAACACGGGAGCTAACACGGTAGCCGGCCGAAGACTGGTGACCAGGATGGCTTCATATGGATTAATTACGAGCTGGAAACGTCTCTGTGAACTTTGTGGATGTCTAAGGCAGCAGCAGAAGCTGCAGATTGATCGCGCCGCCGCTCCAACACCAGCTCATGGCTTGGCTAGCAGAAGCTAGCCAGCTAGCTAACACAGGTCTGGAGCGGCTGCGGTGGTTCACTGGCCGGCCGGCGGGGCTGCTAGGCCCGACAACAATCAACGCATGGCAACCTAAGATGTCGGCTTTGACCATCTCAAAGTAAGAAAATATATTTTTATTTATTCTGTAAATGTGAATAGCAATGTTTAACATTACAGTACACTACTTTACATGCTTAAATGTGTGCGCGCGCTCCGTTAGCATGATAAATAAAGGTTGAATGAATGAATGAATGAATAATTTTTTTTTTTAAATATAATTTTCACCCCCTACCTACGAACGGATCGAGCTGCGAACGGTTCTTAGGTCCCAAACTCGTACGTAGGTCGGGGGTTCCCTGTATATATATATATATATATATATATATATATATATATATATATATATATATATATATATATGATATATATATATATATATATATATATATATATATATATATATATATATATATATATATATATATATATATATATATATACAAGTATCCCTCGACTTATGGTGGCCTCGACTTACGGCGTTTCGGCTATACGAACGTGTGTAGAAATGGAACTCGTTCGTAAGTCGGGGATCACCTGTACAATCCCGCCTTCAGATAAAAGTGACCAATACAGGTAGTCCTCGACTTACGGCGTTTCGGCTATACGAATGGGTGTAGAAATGGAACTCGTTCGTAAGTCGGGGATCACCTGTACAATCCCGCCTTCAGATAAAAGTGACCAATACAATCACATATATATATATATACATATATACATATATATATATATATATATATATATATATATATATAGGTAAATGGAGCTTATTTATATAGCGCTTTCCAGCCCCCTGTGAGGGACCCCAAAGCGCTTTACAATACCAACCATCCACCCATTCATACACACATTCATACACCGGTAGCGGTGACTGCCATGCAAGGCGCCTTCCAGTCCTACCGGGAGCAACTCGGGGTTAAGTGTCTTGCCCAGGGACACAACGACACATGGTGTGAGTAACCGGGATTCGAACCTCCAGCCTTCCGATCGGGGGATGACTGCCATTACCACCACACCACGGCCGCCCATAATATATATATTATATTATATATATATATATACATATATACATATATATATATATATATATATACATATATATATGTGGTGCATATATGTATATATATATATATATATATATATATATATATATATATATATATATATATATTTATATATTTATATACACGATCCTGTGTACATACTCTCGTTTTCATCACATGTACTACATGTGGTGCAAATGACGATAAAGACTCTCTGACTCTCTGACTCTGATGTATAAATATGCCCCCAAGGCCTCATCCACACCAACAGAATGGCCTCATATACATACCAATGGCTGCAAAAATGCTAATTCAATGAGCCATTTGACTAACTCCCATGGGAACTATAGTTAGAATATCCGAATGGCTCACATGTGGTAGTGCTAGTGATAAACTTATTCCAGGGAGGAATAATCAAAGTTTTTTGAGCTTACGCTCGTTCGAAGTGGACCCATAACAACATGTTATCAGTCCCAGCTGGATGACGAGTCCTTAGCGCGTGACTGGTGGTCATTCAGCTCTTTGGGAAAATTCACATCTCTTTCTGAAGCTCCCAGAAACTCTGAAGCGTTTCCGCACAGTTAGAACTTAAAAAGCGACTTAGAGAGGAGTTCACTTGCCTTATCAGACCCAAGGTTACAGCCAGAGCAGAGGGAGATTTGTTTAGGAAAAGACAGAGAAGCTGGAGCCTTGTTCATGAAAAACAACGGATTAACCTGTCTTCTGACTTTCTAAACAAAACCGTCTGGTCTATGTGACCCGAGATTTCACCTTTAACACAGCAGTGAACACAGTTTAACTCTTACAGAATAACACAGCTTAAAAGCACACATCATGAAAATGACAAAAGTTATTCTTTTGATCACATCAGCCTAAAATCAAAGATAGAAATAGTCTCTTTTTGGTGACTATGTTATCAGATTATAGCTAAATGAATGATTTTGTAGTAAATGTCTTGCTTTACTGAGAGGTCAGTAAAGGTCATCACTGGACAGTTCAAAAACCTTAGTTTGACCCTGGGTAGGTCCACTACATCTCCCCCCTTTTGGAAGCCATCGCCAGTCCTTGGGGATGGGGTCCAACACGAAAGGAAACCTTGAACTGTCTTTGATCTTGAAGTAATCCAGCAAGTGGAAAAGAAAAATCAAAAATTATAATCCCATAAAGTTTTTGGAAATTCCATACTGTTCGGAGGTAATCCCATTGCGAAAAGCTTTTAATCCTTTGGAAAACAAAGTCTGTTAACTCTTGGAAAACAAAGTCTGTGATCCCTTGGAAAGCAAAGTCTTATAATCCACAGCGGTAATTCCACAGCAGTAAATCCCCAACGATTAGTTTTGTTGATTGATCAGCAACAATTGTTTTCATAATCAGCATGTAGAGGGGATCCCTCGATTGACGCAGAGGAGGCGACCCTTGGATGAAGGTTGAAGACCAAGCGTTGGAGCTGCAGGTCCCCACATCGAAGGTTGTTGGCTGGTTGGTTTCCAGTCAGTGCCACTCTGGTTCTATGTGTCATGCAATTATGTGGTTTTTTAAGGTGGGCTTATGATTGGGATTTTACATTAAGCCTTACCTATATGCACCTGGTATGTAAGCTATCATGGTTTAGATCAGCTACAATTACCAATTAAGGGGTGGATCAATTCTGTAAAATTAGATATAGGGATCTGTACCTATAAAATTTTGGAGGGCTTCTGTAACGAAGGCCTCTAATTCCAAACTATTCCTCCATTCATTACTTAGTTTAGGTTAAACTAAAATAAAAATGAAATATAGTTTGATCTAAATGTCTGTTGTCTTTTAGACGAACGACGTAGGATTTGGTATTCCTAATAAATTTTGAAGTCTATGGCGAGACTCATCAAAATGAATAGATAATCTAGAATAGAAACGATCGAATCGGTTCAATTTAGAAATTGTGAGGTCAATGTAGTTTATGGTACCTTGAGTAGCTTTAAACTACATTGACTCTTCGACGATTGAGATTTAACAAAACGAACTGCATGTTGGCATAGTTAAATCCATATCATTCATTAACCAATGTTAATACAAAACCTTTTTGGCTGGGAGTGTTCAGAACCAAACAATATCTCAACTAATGACAACAGTAATGACTAAACAACAAGGAAACAACGTTTCACTGCTTCGACACACTCTTGTCGTCAGATTCCAAAGTGCAACACACAAGAAAACAGGTCTCAACTTTATGACCGAGGTCAAATTAAATCTCGTGGATTTAAACGGTTGTTAAGGTTAGTTTTTTGTTGTGGGTTTTAGGCTTAGCGTTTCTAAGTTCAAATTGGACAATGCGACTTATAGGGTGGAAAATACGGTAGTTTAAACCTGATTAGTTTATTTACTAACTTGTGTTTGTACGACCTTATTATCCCATGAAGTCGGTGAGTTTGTGAGATCTTTGTCTTTTGTGGAGTCATTGAACGCCTTGTAAGGTTTGATCTGATTTCGATGTACCCATTTAGCAATTGGCTCTTTGCGGCCTTTGCTGATTTTGATTTCGTAGACGACTGAGGACACTTTGTCTGTTATCAGATGAGGTCCAGTCCACCTGGGCATTAGTTTGCGGGCGAGAGTTCCGGTCCCGGACTCTCCTTTCCCGGTTGCTGGGGCGAACGTATAGTACCAGACTCTGTCTCCCACTTGGAGTTCATTGTGAGAGGCCTTTTGGTCGTAGTACGCCTTACGTCCTTCAGCGGATCTTTCCAGGTTTTTCTGGGCGAAAGCAAAAGTGTTTCTGAGGTGTACATTCAAATCTTTGTCTTTGGCATGGCCTAACATCACCCCCCTTTGGTCATGGGGGACCACGATCACAGGTGAGGACGTCCGTCCATGGGCACAAGTTAGGATGCCACCGTTTAGTTTAAGCTGTTCGCGCAGCTGAGAGAAGACGGTACACAGGAATCGTTTAGGATTTGGCCAACGTATCTTCTTACGTTTACCTCTTTCCGTGTAATTCAGGTGTGTCACAACTGTCGGCGCAGTCGCAGGTGTGTCTGATTGTACAGACTGCGACGGGTCACTGTCGTTGTGTGTGTCTTCCCACTTCTTGACTGAAGAGGTGCTCTTTGAGTCTGTAAAAACTATGTCATTTCTGATTAGTTCTAGACTCAAATGTTCCTGAACCAAGGTTTCATCGAAAGCTTGGCTGATAGCCGATTTACCTGTCCCAGGGGACAGTACAGCAACCTCGGTGTGGGGTCCTTGGATCTCCACACCTTTCTCTACCTGTGGTAGGTAATGTGAGTTTGCCCCCTTCTTGTCCGATGAGGGGTCCTCGTAATCTGCAACAATGATGTCCAAGTGACTGTCAGCGTTTGGATGACTGTCATTTTCTGGACTCAGATGCCCTTGAACCAAGGTTTCATTGAAAGCTTGGTTGATTGCCGAATTACCTGTCCCAGAGGACAGTACAGCGTCTTCGGTGTGGGATCCTTGGATCTCAACACCTTTCACTACCTGTGGTAGGCAGTGGTCAGGGAGTGCTGAATGTGTCAGCTCACAGAGGAGGTTCTCTTGTTGGGCCGGAGTTTGGTCCAACTTTTGGGTCTCTTCTGTCTCACCTGTAGTTGAAGGTTCACTTACCGGGCTCTCGTCCTCGGATGAGCAGTCCCTTGTGTCCTCTGCGGTACCTGCGGTTAGGCAGTCTGTATCGCAACTAGGAAGCACTTTTATTGGCAGGGGTTTTCTCACTGTGCTCCACATTTTCCGTCGACCATAATCTATAATCGCGTTGAAGCGGTTTATAAAATCTTGGCCAACCAAAAATGGGAATGAGTCAAGTTTAGACACGTACACCGGGTGGCGTAGTGTCATTTCGCCAATCTGCATGTGAACCATAGCCATAGCTGTTAGGGTTGTTCTCGTCTCTGCGAGACCCTGTAGCTCAATAGCACATTTCTCAAAGGGTATTTGCCTGTCAACACCGTTAGCGGCGGTCCTCAGCTCCTCGAACAGCTTGGCCGACATAATGGTTATATCAGCACTACCATCCAGGAGGGCTTCACGCTCAAGGACACCTTCTAGTGTGATAGGTAGGTAAGCTTTCTTAGCCACCCCCCTTTGTATAAAGTTGCACAGAAACCTCACAGGTCTTGGCCCACGTTTCTGTTCACGTGTGACTCTGTTTGTGTAATCTTGTTTACTGTCAGCATCATGACCTTCAGGATGTTGTTGTGTGTCAGCAATTGGTTTGCTGTCAACATCCATGGCAATGTTGGTAGTAGTGTGCGCTGAGTTATTTGTGTGCTCTGAGTCTTTGTGAAAGACAGTGCTACACATCGCTCCAGGTTGGTCAATGTTGATAGTGTCATTATCAATGATAACGCCACTCATTGTATCAGGTTGGTCAAGCACAGTAACATTCAAATCTACTGACAAACTACTTACTTCCTCTGTCTCTTCCGAGCATAGAGGTGTTGGGCCATTATTCCGGGACATTCGTGACTCTTTGCCTGTCTCGAACTGTTCTGTTCGAGGCGCGGGAGGTGCAGTTCCAAGGCTCGGGGGTGTCTGTTGGGACAACGCATAGTTACATGAGTATAGGTCCCCATCCTTCAATTTCTTTTGAAGTCCACCCACCGATGGACCTTGGTTTTCACCCATCTGGTTCGATCTGAACCGTTGTGGGTCTCTTAGAGAGTGAACACCTACCTTTTGTGGTTCGTTGCTTGTCTCAGATTTTTCAATCTGAGGTGCTTCAGGGGCGGGGCTCCCTTTAAACCATTTTGAGTCACTGTTCCAACTGGTACCAACATTTCGGTGTATGTCAGTTTGAAAATCTTGTTCATTCTTGCTAGTATTATCCAACTCTTTTAACAACCGACGCGTGTTCTCCACCACTTCTGAGGTCAGAAGGCCTTTGAGACGATAGTGTTCATTCTCGCTAGTATCATCCCACTCTTTTAACAACCGACGCATGTTCTCTGCCTCTTCTGAGGTCAGAGGACCTTTGAGACGACGGTGTTTATTCTCGCTTTTTTGCGACTGGGATACGACCTTTTGACCTGGGCACGCCTCAGTGGGTGTTTTGTTTTGCATGTGAGCCTCAACAGCAGTTACAGCGCACTGTGTCATCACTGATTGTTTAAACTGATGTTGTAGCTCAAGGCCTTTTTTGAGACGTTTTTCTTTTTGTCGTTTGCTATTGTTGTCACTAACTGTGTGCTCTGAGTTATCCATGTGCTCTGAGTTATCAAAGACAAGGTCACTCAATGTACCAGTTCGGTCATCCTCTGTATCATTCAAGTTTTCAAACAACCAACTTATGTCCACTATCTCATCAGAGCTTAGAGGTATGGTGCCTTTTTCCTGGAACTTCTGTGACCTTTTGCTACTCCCGGACTGTCCAGTCCGCAGTGCAGGGGCAGGAGCTTTGCTCGGTGTAGACCGCGGAGGGTCACTTAAAGAGCGGGCGTCCACCGTTTGTGGTTTTTTGCTTATCTCGGGCAGCTTCGTCCGAGGTGCAGGGACAGGGCGTGTGCTCGTCCTTCTCAACCATATCGGGTCATAGTTCCAGCGGACATCGAGATGTCGTGGTTTGTTAGTTTGAAAAACATGTTTTTTCTCGCCTATTTTAGGAGAGGGAGTTGATGAACTTGTCCCTTCCAGCTCCAGCGAGTGGGATTTGACCTTTTCTTGGTAATGTAGTTCACGTTCTGGTTTTGTTTTTAACCAGATCGGGTCATTGTTTTGTCTGTGAGCGTCACAAACATTTACAGCACCCCGTTGTGTTTTTAATTCGCCTAACAAACGTTCGAACTCAAGTTTTTTTCGGTGATCTTCTTCACGTTCTTGAATGCACTTCTGCTTTAATACTTCCAGCTCTTCACGCCTTGATGCGATCAGCTTGAAAGCTTCATCATAATCGTCATATCCCATCTTTGTTTTGAAATTTCTCCAAATTAATGAGAGATGTTTGTTTGAATCAATAAGACGGTATTTATAATAGTGTATGCAAATAAATGCTTTCTTAGCGGTGAGTTATTTAACTAAAACAGCTTTCTGGGTTTGTTCCTGTAATCTATAAACAAGTCTTTCCTTCATTCAGTACCTTTTTATTTATTTTAGGTTTTACCTTCAATGAAAAATATGGTAAGTTAAAGCTGGGGTATGTAAGATTGTAATGTAGTCTGTAACTTTTCAAACAATATATTTTTAACATATTTCTTCACTCTGTCACTATCTACTGACAAACTGATGTTAGACAAAGTAATCTCTGAAAAAAACTATAGTCCCCTTGCTTCTCTATCAGCATTTATAAAAACACTAAAAACACAGAGTGACCAGGACAATGACAGCCAATAAAAACAGAGTTTGTAACCAGCCAATTAAAAACAGAGCTTGAATTTGAATCAGCCAATAAAAACAGAGCTTGAATTTGAATCTCAGCAGAGCCTCCCCCTCAGAGCCATATATGGCTCTGAGGGGGAGGGATCAGAATGCTTTGCCTGTTGAAAATTTTTCTAAGTTCTGCACTCTACAGAAAGTTACACATAGCACCTTTAAGCCTTCGTGGCCGTATTAACTTAATAGACCTATTTTTTAAAACAATTACTATTAAACCACGCTTAATGTTTTCTGTCTTTCACTCAACCGCCGTTTTAAAGATTTCAAATAAATGCAATGTTCACACTAAAATGTTAGCAGATTTTGTTTTATTTTGCTCCAAGAGAATGTATTTCAGATTCAGTAAAACTGTTTTGAGTTGCCGCAGTTATCTGGATTGAAAAATGTAATTTTGTTTGTTATTTTAAACTTTTTATTTAAAATAAACTGGAGTCATTAATTGTACACAGAAAAACGTTAAAAATGCCATTTTTAACTAAAAGTGTGCAGTTGTGCACACCAATTCTGTTTAAAATTCAGAGATGTGAAGAGCTTAATGTGGAAATGCTCTATTCTCCATCATTTTTTTTTATTTAATTTGAAAATCAAATAAAAAAATGCCCTTTTGAGTGTTATTTTAAATCTCTTCAGTATTTAAAATGAGCATAAATTGTTTGTCTGTACCTCTGTTATTCTAAAATTTGTATTTAGAATAAACAGGAGTTTTTGTTTGCGTACAGAACAATTTTAAAAGCTGGTAATTCACCATAAAAATGCTGACTTCTCATGATGTATTTGAGAAAACTCATCTGTCAACGTCTTTTAACCAACAGGGGGCAGCTTCGAGTCTTAATGTTTGTTATCACGAGGTGACTGATTTATTTCATTCAGTATTTAAACTAAAAACAACCTTTTCAGAATTAGTTTCTAGTGTGTCAGTGATAAACGCTCGAACCACGTTCTTGTCAGAGACAAATCTATGTTGTTAGACAGTTTAGATGGCTTGAAATGAGTGTTTAAACTCTCAGTGAAATCTCAGTTTGCCCTGTGTAATGTGTGAACTGCTTGTCACCCGAAGTGCACCTGGAAATGACGACACAAATAGGCGGGTCGACGCAGCGCGTCACCAGCTCTGCTGAGCGAGGCGGAGCTCGCTAAACAGATACGTGACGTCAACCAATCAATCACAGCGCTTGTAGTCCTTTTCACAAGCAACCATGGTGAACGTAGTTCTATATTACCTTCGACCAATGCAGTGCCGGAAATGACGACAAAGTGGGTTGTTCGCAACAGCGTGCGTTCCCAAATCAGCGAATCAGCGTTCGCTACGAGAGTGATTGACAGTTCACAGCTCTCGTTTATCCAATCACAGCTCATAAACAGACATGCAGACAGTACACGTCCTTTTAACGTTAGCTTGCACAGCAGACCACAACTTTATAGACCCTTAAAACAACTCAAACGCTACAAACTAACTTCCCAAAATTCTGAAACATGCGGCGAACACACCTAGACAGGCCAACTTAGTTACGCTCAGTAACACAGCACTGCAGCTGTTGAACAAACACGGACTCTCTCGGAGCGCGTCAAGGTCGGTTCTGGTCCACTTTTAGTGGAGCAGAAAACTCGGGTCTGAACCCATTCGACAACGTTCTAACAGTAATATGCTTCTTTGACCTGCTCTAAAATGTAAAATACCAGCACAGCAATCTTGTAGATGTTAAAGTAGCTTTCAGGCTTTTGACTCGGCGGTCAAACAAAGCTTTGTACAGGAGTCTGCGTGAACTGGACCGAACCAGAACCCCCACAGACCACGGACTGACAAAAACCTCACCTGAATGCTTCCAACAGCGTGTAACAGAGTTGAAACGAATAACAATTCCTCAGCCTCAAATGATAAAAACATGCAGAATCTGCCTGCTTTGAACACTTCCAGCCAAAATTATTATCCTCAGAGTTTAAAACTTGGATCCTCTTATGCAAACATGACGTTACAGTTCATGAGAGACCACAGAGCTATCAATAAACTTTTAGAAAACACGTAGGGCCACCAGATGTAAAGGATTATGAGGAGGTCAATATTAATACTGACCTCTTTACCTTAATTAATTTACTTATTCAGATTGAATAGTAAATTCACGGATTCTTTTCTTTTTCAGTTTACTCAATATATCTGTGATCTTTATGATGGATAAATAAACAGAGCCATTAAGTGACAATGGACACGTTAACTTAGCTTGATATGTCAAAGAGACACTATCATTTATTTAAAATGAATCAACTAAATTAACACCATTACACTTGATTGACAGGATTTCACTTTCTTGTAATTTAAAACGTCAGCACACTTAAATTCAACACAACAGACATAAATACTAGATGTTAAACATATTTAGTCTGTGGCTCTTTAACTTAAAATAGTTTCCAGCTTAGATTGAGAGGGAAAAGAAATAGGAGGAAAGATTTAAGAAGAATTGGGAGCATGAGACCAAAGTGACACTTCTCATCCGACTTCTGCTAAAATCCAGGTACGTTTTGTAAACAGCTCTTTACCTTTCGACGACAGCCCGGTAAGAGGGAAGACCTTGTAGCTTTTCAGATGCACGGGTCCTTGTGGGAACCAGTACAGTACCTTCGAGCAGGGTATTCGTTTACGTTTCCAACGTCTCCTGGTTTCGCGTTGGTCATCAGAAAATATGTCAGCTCCTGGCCTCTGACTTCAAGATAAACTTATTCCAGGGAGGAATAATCAAAGTTTTTTGAGCTTACGCTCGTTCGAAGTGGACCCATAACAACATGTTATCAGTCCCAGCTGGATGACGAGTCCTTAGCGCGTGACTGGTGGTCATTCAGCTCTTTGGGAAAATTCACATCTCTTTCTGAAGCTCCCAGAAACTCTGAAGCGTTTCCGCACAGTTAGAACTTAAAAAGCGACTTAGAGAGGAGTTCACTTGCCTTATCAGACCCAAGGTTACAGCCAGAGCAGAGGGAGATTTGTTTAGGAAAAGACAGAGAAGCTGGAGCCTTGTTCATGAAAAACAACGGATTAACCTGTCTTCTGACTTTCTAAACAAAACCGTCTGGTCTATGTGACCCGAGATTTCACCTTTAACACAGCAGTGAACACAGTTTAACTCTTACAGAATAACACAGCTTAAAAGCACACATCATGAAAATGACAAAAGTTATTCTTTTGATCACATCAGCCTAAAATCAAAGATAGAAATAGTCTCTTTTTGGTGACTATGTTATCAGATTATAGCTAAATGAATGATTTTGTAGTAAATGTCTTGCTTTACTGAGAGGTCAGTAAAGGTCATCACTGGACAGTTCAAAAACCTTAGTTTGACCCTGGGTAGGTCCACTACACATGTATGTTCCATTGTTGTGTTCTGTCATGTGCTTTGCAGGATTGTGGACGGAGGTTGGGTGTGTTTGCCTTGTGGTCTTTTGGTTGATAATTGTTGATATGTTGCCTTACTTTCTCTTTTCTTTCTTTCTCTCTTAAAAATAAATAAATAAATAAATAAATAAATAAATAAATAAATATTGGAGTGAGAGGATGGCTAAAAGGTGTGAAGGGAGGCCATCTGTAAATGGAAAAAAAAAAAAGTTTCTTTCTTTACTAATTTCAGCTATTTTAGCTAATTTCCTAATTTTTGTGCAAATTTTTACCAATTTAAACCTAATTCAGCAAATATGTGTTATTTCTGCTTTCTTCTGTTAATTTGGGCTTGTTCTTGTATTTCAGCTACATTTCAGCTCAATTCAGCTGTTTTTCAGCAAGTTCCTCTAGTTAAAGTTTGATTAGCACTAGTTTTGAGTCAGTGCGTTTTTTTTTTTTTTTGCTTCTTTAGAAATTGGAAATGTCGCTGAAGGAGGAGATTCTGCGTGCTCAGAAGTGGCTTGAGGTGACGCTGGAGCAGGAGAAACAAATGAAGATGTTTAAAAGTGGCCTGACGGTTCAGGAGATCTTCAACCAACACAAGAGCTCCTACGAAGGCCTCGTGTACAGACGTATCCCAATGCCCGAATGCTGCGCACCGAAGGCTGAGGTAAGGATATGAAGGCATCAAAACATCAACAGGGATTTAAAAACATATGGCTGAGGGGGCTCTCTAGTGGTGAAGAATGTTACAAATAAGTTTGACCACAATTAGCTTCCATCCTGCACCTATGTCACTGTTTTTTTTTTAATTAAAAAGCCAATAGCTCTAAATATTTTTATATAATGTATTTTTTGTCAAATTTATTTGAAATTGATGACTGAACATTTGCATGACATTTAACAGAAAAATAAAAATCCCCAGTTCAATATTGTGTTAGAGGCTGTGTACAGTTTTAGCTGAACTTAAAGTGTACTTGTGTTTTTCAGGATTTTGATAAGCTGTTGGGGGCCATGAAGGATGCTCTAGCTGAGGATTCCCTCTCAGCTTTTGTTTTTAGCTGCTCCAACGGCAGAAGCAGGTCTACGACCGCCATGGTTGTTGCAGTTTTGACTCTCTGGCACTTTAAAGTGAGCAAAGTTCCTAAAATCTCAAAAAACTTCTCCAAACCTGTTGCATTCACGAGCACCTAAATGACAACTTAATTTTCATCAGCAGGGTTTCCCAGAGTTTCCTGATGAGGAGATTGTGAGCGTTCCAGATGCCAAGTACACAAAAGGAGAATTTGAGGTTCGTTCACTTTCAAAACTCACAATCATAAACAAAACGCTGCCAAAGAGAAGGTGGTGGTGGTTGATGACTTCCATTTATTAAAACGACCAAGCTTAACTTCATCAAAAGCTATTAACGTTAACAATTACTGTACTTTCCGCCTTAAAAGTCGCACACCATATAAGTCGTGTCAGTCCAATTATGCCTAATAAAGTGGAAGAAAAAAAACATGAATATGTTGCTTCGCCTTATAAGTCGCATCTATTATGTGACACAGCTGACACGTTGCATTTGTTATGCGTCACCGCTGACAGCCCGGAAATGTGACCCGGTGCTGTGCCAAAAATCGATTGGCTGCCAAATGGCGGCCATGCATGGGAAGACTTTAACAAGAATTTATCAAGATAACCACCTACAAACAATTACAGGTGACCCCCTAGTTACGTACGAGTTAGGGAGATAAGAACTGTTCGCAGCTCGATTCTGCCGTAGCTAGGGGGTGAAAATAGCATCCAGTTCGTAGGTCCTTATTCCGTTTGTAGGTCGTGGAAATACCGCTAACGGAGTGCGTGCACACATTTAAGCATGTACAGTAGTGTACTGTAATGTTAAACATTGCTATTCACATTTACAGAATAAATAAAAATATAATTTCTTACTTTGAGATGGTCAAAGCCGACATCTTAGGTTGCCATGCGTTGATTGTTGTCGGGCCGAGCAGCGCGGCGGCCGGCGAGTGAACCACCGCAGCTGCTCGAGGCCTGTGTTAGCTAGCTGGCTAGCTTCTGCTAGCCAGGCCATGAGCTGGTGTTGGAGCGGCGGCGCGATCGGCGATCAATCTGCAGCTGCTGCTCCAGCCTGAGACGTCCACAGAGCTCACAGAGCGATTCCAGCTAGTAATTAATCCATATGATGCGATCCTGGTCACCAGTGTTCAAAGGCCGGCTCCCGGCAGCTAACCTAAAATGGCGTCCGGTGTTCTACATTAATTTGTGACCGGAGACCCCCGTGACTGCGATCGGCGATCAATCTGCAGCTGCTGCTCCAGCCTGAGACGTCCACAGAGCTCACAGAGCGATTCCAGCTAGTAATTAATCCATATGATGCGATCCTGGTCACCAGTGTTCAAAGGCCGGCTCCCGGCAGCTAACCTAAAATGGCGTCCGGTGTTCTACATTAATTTGTGACCGGAGACCCCCGTGACTGAACCTAAAATGGCGTCCGGTGTTCTACATTAATTTGTGACCGTGTAAACTGAAGACCTACTTCCTGCTGCCCAAGATTGCTCAAAAATGATCAGAAATGATCATTTTTATCATAATTATTATTTATAAAGCCTTTAAAACAACCACATCTGCAACAAAGTGATGTACACATGAAATTAAGAACATCTAAACACAAAAAAATATATATATATTTTTTTTTTAAAGGAGACCACAGATATGTTTTTAAAATTTTTATGGTATTTCTTTGGGGTTACCAGACACTGTTTATTCAATTTAATACACAAAATAATTCTTAGATAATCAATTATACCCTTTTTAATTCTGCCATTTTTAACTTTCGTTTTGAACGACCGGTTTATGATAATGAGATCTCGTGGCACGCCCTTCAAAGTTCTGCTTGCATTAACTCCGCCCTCCAAAGGCAGACGAGGAAGTCAACTCACGTTACTACCACACAGAGCCGAGCTGAGCTGAGCTGAACTGGACCACGACAGATCAGAGTGTACAAGTTGTCGTGTCATTTTTTATTCTTCCTCTGTAATGTCTCCTCTGACTCTCCCACCCTCTGCCTGTGCGCGCGAGCTGGATGCAGCAAAGCACACACACACACTCACAGCGGGGCTATCTTTTTATCTGTGTTTCTCCGAGGAGCGTGCTGGCCCGACACACAAACACACACACACACACTCACACAAACATGCACACATCTGTTCCCATCTGAAAACTATCAATTTTAAATCTGCTTAGTGCTCCATTATCTGCGCCAGGAGTTTAAAAAAAAAAGGGGGGAAAAAAGATCATGGACAAGATGCGAACCCAAGTCTCCCGAGTGGCGTTCGAGCGCGCTAACCACTCAACCAAACCGGCAGTTGTACGAAAGTAGTCCTTCATCGTATAAGAAGTGTAATTCTTCTACGGTAATGTCGCCTGAACATTGCTATTAAAAATAAAATTAAGCCACGCATCTCTGCTCTCTGAGACTGGAAGAGTGTGTATCAACACATGTTGTGTAATGCAGCCAACAACGCAACATTTAACTTTAGGAGCCATTCTGCTGAGATGAACTATTTTTCTTCTTCTCCATTTGATTTATGGCGGATCGCAAACAACTGTTAGGTGCATACCGCCACCTAGTGTGCAGGCTGAGATGAACTCAGGAACCGCGTGGGTGGAACATTACCAGGGGTTGCTAGGTGACGGGGGCGGGACAAAGGTTGGGATGGGTTGTGGCTGTGGGTTGTGGCTGCGGTTTGTGACGTAACAAACCGCAGGAAGTGCAATCGGGCCGTTTCTATCTAAGATAAATAAATATACTTATAGTAAATAAACCACTGGGTGCATTTTTTTGGCCTTAGGACTGTTTTTTTATGAAGTAAATACCCAAAGTTGAGTACAAAAACATTAAAAAGTGAATTTTGCATCTGTGGTCCCCTTTAATACAGTAATTTCATATTTTTATTAAATATGATACGTTCGTAGGCCCCGTTGTTCGTAGGTCGATGGAGTCGTAAGTAGGGGGTTTGCTGTATTTGTTTGCTTGACATTATAGCAAAGGTGTGTCTCAGTTGAACTTTTCCTTAATAAATGCACTTTGATGTTCAAATCAGCTGCATTTCGCCGAGGCGGCACGGCGAAATGCAGCTGATTTGACGTTTGCTCCAGTTCCAGAGCAAGTCAAAGTGGCTTGGTATGGCAAGCCGTCTCATTAATAGCCACTATTCAGTGGTGGGATGTAACTAAGTACAAGTACTTCATTACTGTACTTAAGTACATTTTCCATCTATCTTTACTTTACTTAAATAGAGTTAAACATGGGTACTTTTTACTTTGACTCCACTACATTTTACATGAAGTATCTATACTTTCTACTACATTTCTATTAATGCGTTGTGTTACACGTTACATTCATTCACATTGTGTTTTTTAATTATTTGTTTGTTAGTTTGAAAGTAACCAATGGCAAGAGGGGAGTTGGTCCATTGAATCACTGCAAAGTGGGCAGGTAATAACGTTAGATCCTCCTTCAGGAAGAACTGGGCCAATGACGTATTCATTCAACCTTTATTTATACAGGCTAGCCTCGTTGAGTCACGGGGACTCATTTACAAGAGGGACCTGTCTCACTCACACCAAACAACCATCCACTCTCACACTCACACCTAGGGTCAATTTAGAGTCACCAATCAGCCTAACAAGCATGTTTTTTGGTCTGTGGGAGGAAACCGGAGTACCCGGAGGAAACCCACGCATGCACGGGGAGAACATGCAAACTCCACCCAGAAAGGCCCCGGACCGGGATTTGAACCGGCAACCTTCTCGCTGAGAGGCAGCAGCTCTACCAGTTGTGCCACCGTGCTGCCCACAATTATACTGTATGTATACAGTATTCTAGTATACAAAGTATATATGTCATTGAGCTGAACGCACCCACAGCACCAATAACACACCCAAAATGGATTCCACCGTGGAGAGTCAGCCAGAAGATATGCGCTACCTATGGCCTTATTGAAAGATTATTGAAAGACTGTTCAGTACAGCAGGACAGATTCTCTCTCCAAAGAGCCAGACTGGACTCAAAGAACATTGAAAACCAACTTCTTCTGAACTTGAACAAGAAATTCTTGCTGCAATATTAAAATGTGTCAGTTCATGATGTTAGGACAGGAGACACGAGATTCATGCTTCAGACTACAAGTTGCAGGACTTGCTAATTTATGCAAAAAGATGCAACGTATAGTTTGAAAAGTATGGTAAATTATATTAGCAACTTTTGAGGTTTAGCGTCACCTTAAAGAGCTTTTTAGATTATGAAAGGCAGTTGTTAATGGTAAATGGTAAATGGAGCTTACTTATATAGCGCTTTCCAGCCCCCTATGAGGGGCCCCAAAGCGCTTCACAGTACCAGCCATCCACCCATTCATACACACATTCATAAACCGGTAGCGGTAGACTGCCATGCAAGGCGCCATCCAGTCCTACCGGGAGCAACTTGGGGTTAAGTGTCTTGCCCAGGGACACAACGAGGTATGCAGTGACCGGGAATCGAAACCCGGACCTTCCGGTCCTGAGCCGGCTGCCCTGCCTCCGCACCATCTCGGCCCCGGTGGGGAAAACAGTTTACTTGGGATGCCTCAGACAGATGAAGCCTTCCGGACAGAGGGCAAAACGTCCCTCCACAAAAAAGAAACTGTTCAGATGACTCGATTGACCACCATTGGATTTTGAACCTGGATGACTGAGCATGAACTTTGACGAACAGAGAGAGGTAGGTTTTTCTTTTTTTTTTTTGCTTGTCCAAGGTGATACAGAGTGACGTACTCTGGCAATGGATGTAGCAATTTTATCCACCATCAGACACAATGGCAGAGCAAGGGGGTGACCAATGGCGGTCTTAGCCACCATGGATTAATCTTCAGCCACACTGTTCCTCCGCATTGAAAGGAGTCAGTTGAGGTGTTTCAATGATTAGGATGTCTCCTGGACGCCTACCTCTAGAGGTTTTCCGGGCATGTCCCTCTAGTAGGAGGCCCCAGGCTAGACCCAGAAGTTTCTGGAGAGATTGTGTATTTTCTGTGGCCTGGGAAAACCTTGGGGTCCTCCAGTACAAGTTGAAAAGTGTCACTGGGAGGAGATATGTCTGGGTTTCTCTCCTAGACCTGTCGCCTCCATGACCCAACTACATAGGGACCTTTCTTACACCTAGATGCAGCCACACACCAAAATGGAACCTCGCTTATTTTTCCAAGTTATCCAGCTCACAAGTTGGACAGACTGTCCGTCTGGATAGATGGAAGGCATTTTCCTCTATTCCCTCTGCTACAGGGGACAGCAATAATCACAATCACAAAATCTACAATCATGTTGTACATTTATTACTATTATTTATATATTATATTATAAGTTAATAATTATTATTATTTATTATTATTATTATTATTTATTATAATAAGCAAAATTATTATTATTAATTATAAGGGGAGTGGTGGCGCAGAGGTTAAGAAGGTGCGCTTGTGATCGGAAGGTCGCCGGTTCAAGCCCCGGTACCGACAACATCAAAGATGTGGGTGGGATAAGTGAAGTGGTCACACCTATCTCCACCCTCATCTGCCCCACTCTGGGCCCTTGAGCAAGGCCCTTAACCCACATCTGCTCCCCTGGGAACCCTAGATATCAGCTCTCTGCTCCACACAGAGGGCTGTGGTTGCTCGGTGGTCTGTGGTTGTGTCAGGAAGGGCATCCGGCGTAAAAACAACTGCCAAATCTTCATGCGACTAGATCGCTGTGGTGACCCCTAACGCAGGGAAAAAGCCGAAAGAAGAAAAAAAAAAAAAAAAAAATTATTATTATATTATTATTATTATTATTATTATTATTATTATTATTATTATTATTTATATATTTACTATTTATTACATTTATTACTATTAATAAGCCAATTTGACTAGTTTCACATTTTTATAGTACTAGAGGCAAGTTTTAGGTGATTTTTTTTTTTTTTTTACATCTTAAACTCTATACACATTTGTGATTGAAAACAGGAATATTACGACCAAAGGCCAAACCTTTTCTGTTCTGGACTGTGTAACATCTATAAATTCAAACTGCTGGTACTTTTTTCTCTTGAATGAGGGATGAGGCAATGGCTCAGTATTTAGAATCTGCTACTTGGGTCCTGAGCCTTGTAAACATGTACAGAAAGGCCACACTTGGCAGGCGCACAATACGACATGCCAATCAAAGCAGAGAGGGCCACCAGTTCTTGGATAGGCACAGTGGTTGCCACAGAAACCTCATCGTCTTTGAATCAACCTTTTTAAGTGCATGGGATTTAGCAACCCTTGTTGCCACAACTACCTGTACTAAAAAAGAAGTGATTGAAAAGTTAACATTTTTTCAACAGGTAAAGCAAAATGAAACTCACTGCTTGAAAAAACTTCTTATAAATAGGTTCCTTTTTAATAGTTTGTATGTATAAAAAAAACTGGTCCGTTCAACAAATTCAATATCTTCATTTATTCATTTGCTTCAGTCTCAAGTGTCTCAAAACAAACACCTGAGAATTTGTCAGGCACACCGACAAGATACCGTAATGATTGAGAATGCATACAGAACCCTGCACAGATGGTGCCTTCACTTAGTTTAAAAAAAAAACTTTATCTCTGTTAGTCTGGTTCATTGAATTGATAAAGCTTTTCGGATGAGAAGCGAAACGTCTTCTGTTACAAATAAAGTCCAGTTGATCTTGAATTGAACGCCTTTTTGACTCTGTTAGGGATGCACAATAATGGATTTTTGGCCGATATGTTAAAACTTATTTGGCCAATGCCAATACCGATATATTTTCCCTAGACTTACTTACAGAGACTGCATAGCTTCCTCTGCTGTGGAATTAAAATACACATTATCCTGCATGGTCTTTGTCAATTTGGCCTGCTGCAAAATGCAGATGCTGAAAATGATGTAACACTTTTTATATTGGTGAGTTATTTTGATGGAATGGCCGATATCTGATATTTAACTTTAACACAAATATCGTCCGATACTGATACCATGCTGATAATATTGTGCATCCCTAATCTCTATACTGTACTGTATGTGATTGCTCCATCATGTCATTTAACCTCCTAAGACCTGAGCTCTTGCATATGTTCAGACAGCTCAGACTGTTCACTTAAGACTCATCTCTTTTACTTGGCATTTGATCCTCGCAGAATCTGAGATCAAATTTTGAGCAGATTTTATTGTTGTTGTGTATTTACTGATAGCTTTATTATGTTTAGTGGCACTAGATGCATTTTACTCTGTTTTTTTTTATTTATTTATTTTAACTGTAAAGCACTTTGGTCGACTTCGGTTGTTTTTATGTGCTATATAAATAAAATTGACATTGACATTGACATATGTGGATGCCAGGTCCTAGGAGGTTAAACTGAAGAATTAAGATTAACATGTGGCTCAGTGTGGCAGCAAAGGAAACTCATGCACAGTTCTACCTGCAGAGCCGGTTCTGCAGTTTGGCCGTCTCCCTTCCCTAACCTTTTTCATGCTACCATGAGTATCTGAAGGATACCAACCACCAAGGGAACACAAAAAAGGCAAAATTATGGCTTGCAGCTGTTTGCGACACTGTGTTGTGGTGTAACCTCACTTGCACGTGTGGATGGAAAAATGCTGTTTTTTCTGTGCTCTGACGCACATTTGCACTGATGCTAATTAGGTCAGCGCAGACAGGCAGGCGTCTTTACAGCAAAACTGTAGCGTTTACAGAATAAATAAATAAATAAATAAATAAAAATAGCCACAGAAGTATGCACCTTTTGTAGAGAGGATGCAAGACAAGCTCTGCAGCCTTTGCTGCACCAAAATGCAAAGCTGCATCTATTATCATGAGTTGGAAAATATTTAAAATCACAAAATGACTGGATCAGATTATCCTGCTGAACCCGATTCCATAGTATGAAGAGAGCAAATATATTTTTTGTAGTTTTTTTTTTGGTAGATGTGAGAATTTGTAAGGTAAAAATGTGATGGATCTGTGGAAGCTATTTATTTTAAAATGTCTCAATGATTTGACAAACCTCAGTTTAAAGGGTGCTATTTGTTTCTACATTAATCATTCAGTCCTTGAAGATAAGATAAGATAAGAAAGGTGGAGTCTATCCAATTCAGGAGGCAAGTTGGAGTCCATGACTGGGCCAACAGGGAAGGTCTTATGCTGTCATATAGACAACTGGTCCTAATATAGCTTATGTCTTTGTAGAAAACTTAGCCTGCAGACAGTCTCCGCATAATACCGTATTTTTCAGACTATAAGGCGCACTTAAAATTATTTTATTTTCTCAAAAATCGACAGTGAGCCTCATAATCCGGTGCACCTTATGTATTCATTCTGGTTGTGCTTACTGACCTCGAACCGATTTTATGTGGTACAACTGAACAATGTTGAGTTATTGAAAAAACGAGTTTAATAAAGTTTGACTTATCTGACTGTTTTGTTTTGCTTAATGCGCCTAAAGGCTCTTGCAGAGCTGTGCGTTTGTACGAGCGTCGCGCCACGCGTGTGTGCAGTTCACAGCAGAGCTCAGCGTGAAGCAGCAACGTTTTCGCTCCAAATACTTGATGTCATTTGAGCAGAAGCAGGGCGGAGCGTTTAGCTACGGGACAAATTGAGGTCGCTGATTGGTCATTTGCTGACACGCCTACTGATTTGATTGACAGGTCGGGAAAGGCAGAGGGCTGCGCAGCTTTGTTCTGTGTTTATATGTTAATAAAAAGTCCTAAAAATTAGAATTAAAACAGGGAGCGCAGGTCCTTCAGCCCACATAGCAGACCAGCACACCAGGAAATGTTTAGAACCTGCGCATCCACGTTGGACATGACTTTAGTTCACTCGTGACAAGTTCATTCATTCCTCCTCATCGGAGGAGGAAGCGAATGGTGACCGCTTCAAGCGATCACTTGACTTTTGGCAAAAAAACAAAAGAAAAGCCAAGTTCAGCGATGAAGAAGGGATATTTAATACATTTGTGTCTCATACAAAACAGTCCGCCACCGGGCAGTTTATTGTGAGACAACACGCGCGCGTGAGCGGTCGTAAAATTTGAGCTTGGCGCGTTCATGCCCGCGTTCAAAGGCTTGTGCCGCGGCGCTCACACGGTGTGGCGTGGCGCTCGTCAAAACGCACAGCTATGCCTCGCCCTTAATAATCCAAAAAATACGGTAATTAGAATCAGCTGACATTCAAACTTAATGGTTAAAATCCAGGTCACTGTTAGAGAAAGGTTGCTTTGAATCTTTGAAGGGTCTGTTAGAAATTTGCTTTCAACTGCTGACATGTTACACTGATGTATTCATATCTAAAAAAAATATACATGGAGTCCTCGACTTAAGAACGAGTTCCGGACCTACGGGCCGTTCGTAACCCGATTTTGACGTAAGTCGGGGACCACCCGAGCCGCCACTGATACACGTACATGTGTAGTGGACATGACCATGTTCACTTTAAGACACCTGTGTACTTTTGAACTGTCCAGTGATGACCTTTACTGACCTCTCAGTAAAGCAAGACATTTACTACAAAATCATTCATTAAGCTGTAATCTGATAAATATAGTCACCAAAAGAGACTATTTCTATCTTTGATTTTAGGCTGATGTGATCAAAAGAATAACTTTTGTCATTTTCATGATGTGTGCTTTTAAGCTGTGTCATTCTGTAAGAGTTAAACTGTGTTCACTGCTGTGTTTAAAGGTGAAGCCTTCGGGTCACAGAGACCGGACGGTTTTGTTTAGAAACTCAGAGACAGTCTCATGAGCAGGGCTCCAGCTTTATCTATCTTTTTCCTAAACATTTCTCTCTGCTGCTGCTTGTAACCTTGGGTCCTGATAAGACAAGTGAACTCCTCGACTGGTCCTTCCTTAAGTACTAGTCCTAAGTTTTGCTGTCACACCTGGGGAGTCGGCAAGAGTCCGAGAGAGTTGCTGGGAACTTCCAAGAGATGTGAACTTTCCCAAGAGCTGGACACGTGTGGTCAAGAGCTAACGACCGGCGTCTTCAGCTAAGGACTGATAACAGGCTGTTATGAGTCTACTTCGAACAAGCGTAAGATCAAGAACTTTGTCTATTCCTTCCTGGAATAAGTTTATCTTGAAGTCAGAGGCCTGAAGCTGACATATTCTCTGATGACCAAGCAAAACCAGGAGACGTTGGAGACGTAAACCAGAACCTTGCTTGAAGGTATCGTACTGGTCCCCACAAGGATCCGTGCATCTGAAAGGCTACAAGGTCACCTCTTACCGGGCGGTCGTCAAAAGGTAAAGAGCTGTTTACAAAACGTACCTGGATTTTAGCAGAAGTCGGAGGAGAAGTGTCACAGCAATATGGACCAACAATACAATACCAGAGAACTGGTCATAAGAGAGTCTGTTGTTAGACAAGGCTGTGTCATCTCTCCCATTTTACTCCTAGTTTCCATTGACTGGATCATGCCAAAGACCACAGCAGACAAACCAAGAGGCATCCAGTGGACTCTTTTTTTTCTTCATCTTGAAGATCATGATTTTGCTGATGATCTTGTCCACATTAATGAGTCATCTACAAGAAAAGACTAACAGACTATACTGTACATTGCTTTGCTCAATAGACATCAGTACCATCAAAACTCGTGTCATGTCACTTTGAACGACCAACCACTTGAGATCGTTCAAGAATTTTCTTATCTAGGAAGTCTTATGAGCACTAACAAAGCAATTAGCAAAGACGTTTCAGCACGGTTGGGAAAAGCCCGTGTTGCTGTTGCCAGACTGCGGCCCATCTGGAAGTCAAAGCATTATCACCTCCAAGCCAAGCTAAGGCTATACAATAGGCAATGGTAAATCTGTTTTGCTGTATGGTTCTGAGTCTTGGACTGTAACACAGATCAGTATGAGAAAACTGGATGATTTTCACAGCAGCGGTCTGAGGATATGTGGCATATTCTGACCTGTGAGAATGGCTAAAGACAATCTAGATCCGAAGACCAAGTGCAACAGTTTGAAAGTGGGGATAAATGTTGTCGTCTTAAATGGCTGGGTCACTTACTGAAGATGGACAGTCAGCCAATATCTAAAGTAGCATTGCGTTGAGCACCACCTGGTAAAAGGAAATGGGGAAGGCCAAGAACAACATGGCAAAGAACAGTGACATCAGAGCTGCAGGAGATGAATCTTACCTGGGGTGAAGTGCAGCACGTGGCCAGTGACAGAAGCAAATGGCAGCAGCTGATAGCGGTCTTAAGTCCTAAAAGGGACGAAGAGGACAAACTATTGTTTTGGATGGCATCTACAGTGTTTTTTATTCACAAAATCATGATGAAAGAATCTTATGACCAGTCTAATTTGGACCAGGCAGAATGATTAACTTTTTTGTTCATGAAACAAATAATGGTAAAACTTCTCTAGGCTTTTGGAGAAGATCATACTAAGATAAATGTGTTTAACTGACCACTATTTCACTTTAGTCCTACAATCACTTTACAAGCAGGGTTTGTGATACACATTTTTAGGAGACCCTTGGATATATTTGGATTACCAGCCATAAATGTAATGTCCTCTAAAGAGTGAGCTTCAAACAGAAAAGACAAAAACTGAAAAGGGAAGTACTGATGGTAGGAAAGTAGTCAAATGGAGATTTCCCCGAGGCTCTACTTGGTCTCTTTAGGAAGGTTCTAATTAGATCAGACGCCATTATGAGCCCCCCTTGACACCCCTAAAATGGAAGAAGCAGGACAAACCACCATGTGGTCTCTCTTTGATCTGCTCAGCTTGTAAAATATGTTCCTCATCCCATCCACGTGCCCTTCATTATCACCCAATATTCCCTCACTTCCGCACGCGGCGCTGCCCCAAGGTTCGGCACGGTGAGCACGCCAACCAGAGCCAGTCTCTCACTTTGCTTCTCCAAAGGCAAACTAGAGGGACGGAGGCCAAGACAGACAGGGAGAGGAATTATGAGACGTGCTCCCTACATTCCTTTCAATTTAATGGCCGCTTCACTATGTCCTGTTTTGACAAGGAATGAATTTGGGCCCCAGAGCTCTCCACAATTTCCTACAAGGAGGATGAGTTACGGCTCAGCGGTCGGAGTGCATAAAATACAACTTCCCAAAAATTTAGGGTGTCAGCTTTGAGAATGAAACACAAGTTTGAAATGATCATTATCAAGAAGTTAGGCAGTGTCCTCTATTAACAAACTAGATCTTTATCCACAATATTCCTACGCCCCATGATGCCTTGCGCGAATTATGGGAACGACTTCCGCCTGAAGTGAGAGCAGCAGTTAAAGCCCAGTCTACTGGCTGTATTTTTCACTTTTGTTTTTTTGTTTTGTTTATTTCTAATTAATTGCAATGGTTACTTCGTGTTGGGTTAGTGGGTGTTCCTGTCGGGTAGACGTTTGTTCAAAGTGCAGTTTTCACTTCATCCCAAAAATAAGTAAACGTGAAGGATTTATCTCCATCGGAGGAGCTGACAGCTGCCCCTCCTCTGCCTGATCTGCTCTCGAAGACGTCGTGTTCAGATCACGTTTTCTCCGGTAAACAAAATATTCTACATAAATCATTTTGTGAAACAATTTCAGAACAATGTGAGAGTATAATTTTCTCTGTGTTGGAGCTGTTTTTTCTTCATGATTTAGCATTGTCTACTAGCTGTGGTTAGCTTAGCATGTAGCGTTAGCATCTGTTAAAGTATTTACTAAACAAATCTGTGGATAAATAATATAACTACATGTGTGTGTAATACATTTGCAGTACATACATATGCTGTGTGTATGTGTATACTGTATGCACACTATATATACAGTATATACATACATACTGCACATACATACTGTACTGTAGTACTGTTTTGATTGTAGGTCCCTGTTACTCTCATGTGAATAAAGCAGTGGGATGCTGTTTGTACAGAAAATATTCCATAACACAAGCTCATCTTTTGGTTATTACTACATTTGTTCTATTGAAATATTTATATTTTCAGGAAGGCCTGCACACAAGTCACAGACTGGTCTCCCACGCTGAAGTTGACAGACACACTTACTCTGAGACGCAGGAGCAGAAGAACAAGTAATGACACAAGCACCTGGCACAATAATTCAAAAATATTAAAGTAAATCTAAGATAAAATTACTGAAATCAATATAAAATTGAACATTACAGTATATCTTTGTGAATGAGTAAAAAATGTAGGAGCAACTGTATTTATTCTTTCTACTTTGAGTAGCAAACTTGGTCTTATTTTAGACTTTGTGATGCAAACATGACAGTTTTATTCTTTTTTTAAGGTACAGACGAGTGAAGGGCCAAGTTCCATCGTCTTGGATTCCGGAGGGGTTTGCTGCTTGCTCCAGTCGTCCAGTGGTCGTCCAGTGGTCGTCCAGTGGTCCCACATGATGAGGAATCTGTTCCAGTTTGTTTAAAATCAGAAACTGCCCATCATTTCTTGTTGAAGAGTGTATTTGACCTGGTATTTATTCTGGTATTTATTCTGCAGCCAATCATTTTCATTAAAAGACATCAAATCACCCACAGTTCTCATATTGTATTCAGTTTCAAATGTTTTTAGTTTATTCATTCATTCAACCTTTATTTATACAGGCTTGCCTCGTTGAGCCACGGGGACTCATTTACAAGAGGGACCTGTCTCACTCACACCCAGGGTCAATTTAGAGTTAACAATCAGCCTAAAATTTATAATTATAGCTTTTATTCTTATCAATCTCCTCCTGGAGGAGGAACCACAGCAACATGCATGTTTTTAAGTTTTGTACTTGTCAATAAAAAACTAAACTGGTAAGTTGCCAAAAAAACAATCACATCTAGTGTTTTTATTTGCAGTAGAACTTCTCATTAGACATTAAACAACGTATCTTATTGAAATAAAGAAGGTGAAACACAGCAACACCAAATGCACTTCAAACGCAGATTTATTTATAGAAATTATATTTTCACTCATTTGTTGCTGTGGTACATAACTGCACACAAACTTCTGGACCAACTGGAGCGTCATCCATCTCCTGGACCAACTGGAGCGTCATCCATCTCCTGGACCAACTGGAGCTTCATCCATCCCTGGACCAACTGGAGTGTCATCCATCCCTGGACCAACTGGAGCTTCATCCATCCCTGGACCAACTGGAGCTTCATCCATCCATCCCTGGACCAACTGGAGCATCCATCCCTGGACCAACTGGAGCATCATCCATCCATCCCTGGAACTCACCTTATGCAGAAATATAACAGAAAGGAGGAAAAGAAAAGTACAGTATACAAACATTAGGGTTCATTTATGAACACACACAAACACACCTAGATTATATATAAAAGAAACCCACGCACACACACACACACACACCTATATTATATATATATATAAATAAACACAACAGACACCTATATTATATATACAGTATAAATAAATATACACAGACAGCATACATACAGTATATAGGTGCGTGTGTTTATTTGCCAGTTATGCACGAAAATATTAGTATCATTTAATCACTGACTACATAAAATCATTAAACTAAAAGCTGTCTCTTAAATCATACCTGGTGTTCTCGATCCTCTGGAGGATACAGAGTCTTTTTTCAGGTGGTTTCTCGTAGCCCAGCCACAAAGAAGGATGCAGGTTTTTGTTTTCGGAGCCTGTTCAACACACACTAGTTGCAGCCACAAATTCAGCTTCGTCTGATTATTCATACAGCCACGAACAGCACAACAGGTACCCGAGCTCCTCAAGACATCTTCGTGACAATATTAGCTCAAAATAACAGAAAACAGAACTTTAACAGAACTTCTACGATGCGCACAGATAAACAAGTAAACAACGAGGAGCCAATGCAGAAATTCTACTTCCGGGGTCAAAACGGAAGTAAGTCCCATAATCGCAAATACAGTGCCACCTTCAGGAATATTGTGGATACTCCAAAGGCAAGTCTGTTAAATCAACCACCCGGATAAGACCTCAGCCCATCTCTGCTTTCATCTACCTTCTGTACGGACCGCGGACTGCGCTCGCGTCAGGAGGAAGACAAACAGTTTGACCTCTGACCTCTGGCTACTTTAACAGCTTTGAAGTTGACCAGCAATAGTGGCCGGAGGAGGAAAAGTTTCCCCAACAACCCCGGACCCTGAAGAGCTCAGCGCTAAACCGATCCCTCATTTTATGGGCTGGTCCAGATGAAAGGGCTCAGCTCCGTCAGCGCTGGAAACACGACGCATACGAGAAATGTTCCAACAGAACGAGCATTCGGCACTTAAAGCTGTATAAAAATGTAAAACCTCACGTCTGAAAATCTCCACGTTATTGATACTTGTCACGGTAAAAGTTTCAAGTGCAGAAGATGAATGGATTCATCGACGTCTCCTGAAGAATTGTCTAAATTCTATTTTGGTAAAATGAGAATGCAGACCTGTTTTGCAGCATGATTTTTTACTTTAAACACCTCAGTAACATCAGGTTGTCTTCTTTTTGTCTCTCCTTCTGACCTTTTTGAGCATCTCCGTAAAATAACTTTGTCTTCTTTGTATGTTTTTAAGTGTCTTTTGTCTTTGTTTAGTCTCTCCTTACATGCCCTTGTCTTCTTTTTGTATCTCCCTAAAACATCCTTGTTGTCTTTTTGTCTCTCTAATCATCCATATCATCTAATTGCACCTCCTTATATGGCTTTGTCTTCTTTCTGTCTTATGTCCTTGTTTTCTTTTTGTCTCCTTAAAACAACTCTGCCTTCTTTGCGTCTCTTTATTTGTCCATACTTTCTTCCTTTTGTCTTTGTATACGTCCATGTCTTCTTTTAGAGTCTCTCTAAATGTCCCACATCTTCTTTTAGTGTCTCTCTAAATGTCCCACATCTTCTTTTAGTGTCTCTCTAAATGTCCCACATCTTCTTTTAGTGTCTCTCTAAATGTCCCATTCTTTGTTTTGTGTCTTCTTAAATGACATTTTTGTCTCTTTAAAACAACTTCATCTTCTTTGTGTCTCTTTGTCTTTATTTTGTCTGTAATTATATGACCATGTCTTCTTTTTGTCTTTGGATGTGTCCATGTCTTCTTTTTGTGGCTCTTGCATCCTTGTTGTCTTTTTGTGTCTTCTTAAATGTCCCTGTCTTTGTTTTGTGTCTTTAAAACAACTTTGTTTTCTTCAAGTGTTTTTAAGTCTTTTGTATTAGTTTTGTCCCTACTTTCGCATTCATGTCTTCCTTTTAGTGTCTTTGTATAAGTCCATGTCTTCTTTTAGTCTCTCTAATGTCCCATTCTTATGTCTTCTTAAATGTCCTTGTCTTGTTTTTATCTCTTTAAAACAACTTCATTTTCTTTGTGTCTCTCCGTCTTTATTTTGTCTCTATGTGTAAGAATTTGTCTTATTTTTCTCTCTCTATGCCCCATTCTTTTTGTGTCTTCTTAAATATCTTTGTCTTGTTTTTGTATCCATGTCTTCTTTTTGTGTCTCGTTAAAACAACTTTGTTTTCCTTTTGTCTTTTTATGTCTTTTGTCTTTGTTTTGTCTCTGCTTTCACATTCTTGTCTTCCCTTTGTGTCTTTGCATAAGTTAGTGTATTCTTTTCATGTCTCTCTAAATGTCCCATCCTTCTTTTTGTGTCTTCTTAAATGTCTTTGTCTTCATTTTGTCTCTTTAAAACAACTTCATCTTCTTTGTGTCTTTTGTCTCGATAAGAACTTGTGTTATTTGTGTGCTTTTGTATGTGTCCATGTCATTTTTTGTGTCTCCTTAAAGTAGCTTTGTTTTATTTTTGTCTTTTTATGTGTTTTGTCTTTGTTTTGTCTCTACTTTTGCATTCTTGTCTTCGGACTTGAAATGTGAAAAAAAAAATACTACCTGTATTTCTATAGTAAATAGTAAAAACATAGAAGTACTACAAATCAAGTTGAAGGAAGTGGTTTATTGATGGAACTTTTTCCCCCTTCAACGTCATGATATTTATTACCGTAGTTTTTGCAGTATAAGTCACAGTTTTTGAATAAATTTGCATGCCCTGTGACTTATACGGCGAAGCGACGTATTTATGTTTTTCCACTTTATTAGACATATTTGGACTGATGCAACTTATTTGGCGGTGCAACATTATCAGCGGAAAGTCAGTACTTGTTACATATTTGCAATAGATAATAATTATTATTTTATTTTATTTAAAAGTGCCTTTCAGGACACCCAAGGACATTTACAAACGAATACAGTGCAAACATTATCAGCGACAATCTGTTTAAAGTTACTGTTGTGTATGCAGAAAGACATCAGGTACACATCTGTAGATATCTGTTTCTACTTGTAGTACCGGGTACATAAAATACGTTACAGGAGATCCAGGAGTGCTGAAAAAACAAGAGATGAGCTTTTTGGGACACATATGAAATATTAATGTGCTTAAAATGCCATACAATGAAATGTATTTGAAGCAGAAAGTTTGGACTTAGTTTTTATTTCATAATGTTTTTGTTTATTTTGTTGTCTCAGACGGTCAGGTACTAAAAAAAGAGGCAAAATTCACACTTTTTGTATACAGTACTGAATTTTTTGCCCTATAAGTTGCAGTTTTATGCATAATTTACATGAACTGCGACTTATATGCAAAAGCGACGTATTTATGGATTTTTTCCCATATTTATAAACCAATATTTGGCTGAGATATGACTGTTCTCATTCATTCGGACTGAAAATATTGAACACTACTATTTTCAGCCACTAGATGGCACTCGAGTAGTATGGTATGCCTTTGTGTTATGCGTAAGGTAATAAGTGGCTATTAATGACACAATTGGCTTGCCACAGCCTGCCACCTTCGTCCAGCTCGCCTAGAGCAACCGTTAAATCAGCTTAATTTCGCTGCGCCGCCCCGGCGAAACGCAGCTAATTTGACCACTGAAGTGCATTTATTAAGTAAAAGTTTAACTGAGACACACCTTTACTACAATGTCGAGCAAAAAAATAATTGTTTTAGGTGCTTATCTTGTTAATTTTTGAAGAAATGCACAGCGAGTCGCCCTCTGCACATTCCTGTTTCTGCAAATCGGCTTTTGAAATGCAGCTGATTTGACCGTCAAAGTGCATTTATTAAGCAAACGTTTGACTGAGATACACCTTTACTATAATTTCGAGCAAACAAATAATTGTTTTAAGTGTTAATCTTTTTAAATTCTTGTTAAAGTCCTCCCGCCATTTGGCAGCCAATCAAATTTTGACACATCGGCCCACATTTCCGGGTTGTCAGCAGTGACGCGTAACAAACGTGATGCGTCAGCGCCGCTGATAATAAACGCAATGTATTCATGGATTTTTCCACGTTATTAGATATATTTGAACTGATGCGACTTATAGGGTGATGCGATGAGTACGGCAGAAAATACAGTACCTCAACGCTAATAAACACGTAACAGTAAATACATTTTTTTTTAAATAGTACAGACCCTTTCATAAGAGCCATGAATGTGTTAGAATGGACAGAAGAAAAGAACATTGTTGGTAACAACCCGAAGAAATTAAGCAATAACTTTATTTTTTTGATCTTTGCTGTTATTTGGCACATTGTTTTGTACTATTAGTACTTAGTGTATTCTTAGTTTAGTGTATTTCTTAGTTCATATCTTGGATCTTATTACTGTTTTTCTTTACAATTTGTATTTTTGTTGGATGTGACTGGGACCCCATGTATATAGTTTTGTTCCACCTCATGTACCACATGTGATGTGAATGACAATAAAGAACCTTGAATCCTTGATTGACAGTTCAATTGACACCATTCCACAGCCGAACATAAACTTTTGTTGCTTAAATCTCCACATAAATTATCATTGTTGAACCTATGCACCGGCACTGGGGACTCCAACGTAAAATACTGTAAATTATTTTACTAAACAAAACAAAATACAGGTAGTCCCCGATTTACGAGCGCTCTGATCTAGGTTCCAGACTTACGAGCTGGCGAATTATTGGAAAAAACGCAAAAAAAACTGAGTTTTTTCACCACATGTGGACACACGTTTCCGATCATTTTTATGCACTCATAAGCAGTTTTTCGATGAAAAACGAGTGTTTGTAGTCGCGCTAGCAAAACCGTTCCAATTTACGAGCGAATTTCCGGACTTACGAGAAGCGTGGCGGCCGTTCCAAATTACGAGATTTCCGGTTTACGAGCGCCTCGTTGTAACGGATCTCGCCCGTAAATCGGGGACTACCTGTATAGACAGGCAGCAGAAACTCACAAGAAGGAAGGAGACGATGAAGGGAGCAGACACAGAACATGAATGGTTTTAACATCATCATCCACAGACAAATGACGCAAGGACACCGAATAAATACAGACACTAACGAGACAGAATGACAAACACCTGGAGTGATTAGAGTTAGACACATGTGAGACAGGAACCACCAGGGGAGTGCATGAAGCACAAGGATACAGAAAAGACAGGACAGAACCCAGAAAGCCCACAGTAATACTAACTAAAACTAGTAAAAAAGTTAAAATATTACAATTTAATTCAAAAAGGCGTTCAATTCAGGATCAACTGGACTTTATTTGTAAAGTTGATCCTGAATTGAACGCCTTTTTGATTTATCATGTCCTGGATGACTGAGAATCTTCACCAGCATACTACAATTTAATCCAATACAATTAAACAAAACGGTAAAGATCAAATGACAATTATAAGTTTTGGCGAATTCTCTGCATCAAGGTTGTAAAGTTGTCTGCTCAACATTTTTTTCCTGCTCAGAACAAACAGGGCTCAAGGGTTAGAGCAGGGGTATTCAACTGGTGGCCCGCAGGCCACTCCTTGTCCACAGGTG
>JBBPBX010012384.1:39554-54159 GCA_038048925.1 Garcialebias charrua
TTGGGTTCTGTTTATTGCATTTTTGATTCAATGCAATAAAACAAAACAAATTTAAAAGATAACAGATCATTGCAGTGCAGAGTTCCTCGCTGATTCTCGGTTCGTTTTTCACGGACTTGCTGCTTTGCAGTTTTTCAAAGTAAGATTGGACATGACACACAATTTACTGATTGGTGGATGAGCCACACAATAGGCATGGAATTTATATTCAAAATAAATTATTTTTAATTATTTAGCACCTGCTGCACCTGTGTGCAGCCCACAGCTGCAGGAGAAGCTTCCGGGAGCCGAGGGGTAGAGGCAGGGCAGCCGGCTGGAGACCAGAAAGATGTGATTCGACTCCCAGCCATTCCCACGTCATGGTGCCTCTGAGCAAGACACCTAACGCATAAGTGTATATGTATATATATAAATATATATATATGTATATATATATACACACACACACATGTATATAAAATACTAAAATTAACTATTCAATTCAGTTCATTTATATAGTGCCAAGTCACACCAGAAATCATCTCAGGGCACTGAACAGAAACATTCATATATAAAAATAATAACTTAACATTATTTATCTAATAAAGGAGGAGCAGACTGCTTTGAGTTCAACTCCATCACGGAACTCTCATCTTGAGCAAGCATGAAGGCGACAGTGGAAAGGAAAACCTCCCTCATGAGGAAGAAACTTTAGCAGAAGCAGGCTCAGGACAAGCGGCCTGAATTCAATTCTGGACTTGACAGGGAGCCAGTGGAGAGAAGCTAAAACTGGAGAAATATGATCTCTCCTACTAATGAGTTAAGGCTCTGGCAGCATCATTTTGGATCAACTGAAGACTTTTTAAAGAAGTATTTGGACACACAGACAATAAACCATTGCAAACCACTACTTACTACTTGTACTATATTCCTACTTTTCAGTTTTTCACTTATCGCCGGTCTTCAGGGTATGGATCCCCCGCGATAAACAAGGGACTACTGTATTTGGTTTATTTACATAATGACTTTAATCGCTGGATGTCCGGCCCCTGAGCTGCTGGCTTTCAGAAACTGTGGCCCCCTGGGCAGTTTTGTTGAACAGCCCTGGGTTAGAGCGTGCTCAGTGCCGTCAGTGTGTGAGCTGCAGAGTAAAGCTGCGTGCGTTTGAGTGCATGCTCCAGTGGTGAAGATGATAATGTGTTTTATTTTTTGGTTTTCAGACGACCCAAGTGTTTAAACGTGAGATTGCATCACGAAGGCTCTGACACTTCAGCAGTTGGAGGACAACTGACGCCGATAACGTCAAAATCAAATCACGGTTTCCTCGCAGTGCTTTCATTTCGCCGAAACCCGCCTGTACGGCTTTGAGGCTGCTGCTGCCACTCACCAGCTCTTCCTCTGTATCGAACCTCGAGGACGTCTGAACGCCAAGACAATCCTGCAGTTGGTACTACTGCTCCGTTTCGTTCAGCCTTCTATATCTCTTATTTCCAGATGGATTAGCGAACTGCTTTACCCGTGTTTATGTTTACGCACCAGCATGACTCATTCTACAATACATAATACCCACTGTGCTCTTATAAAGTGATTGTATTTAATCGCCAATGTGTATAACCTCCCCGCTCATCTACATTACAATTACGGCTCGTTTTATGGGCCTTCTGGAGCCATAGAGGAAGCTCAGAACACCCTCTGTTGCGAAAATGGCCACGGTTGACAGACAGGTTGGGAAATGAACAAGAGCCACAGCTCATAGTCTGGTTCCGTTTACACTGTGGCCTGTATGTTTGCCTAACAATCTCTACGGTATAAAATACTGCATCAGCTGTGTACGGTTTTCCATGCGGTCGGCCTGTATAATAGTGGAAGTTGTGGTGAAGATTCTCACATTCTGCGACTACTGTGGTCTTGTGCACAAACGCTGATAAGTTGTTACGTGGAAACAGAGAACTAAACCAGGAAAAAAAAAAAAAAATTTTAAAGACTTGATTTATTAGAAGTCCTGTCAAAATAAAAGCTAACTGCAATAACATGATATACAGGTTGTTGTTATGTTTTTTGTCGCTATGTTTGTGAATGATGCAACTTTTTCCTTAACAGCCTTAAGGTGATGTAAAACACATCGCTAAGTGATTTCAATTTTTTCGTACTATGGTTAATTATGCATTTTTTTTAATAACAGCAGTAGCAGCAGCTAGCTGTAGCACTTCTGGCTCCGTTTGGGGCACTTTCATCAGTAATATAACACTTTTATTGGAATAACTGTAGAATGCAGAACTGATAGTGACATAAAACATGGTGAACCATGACTACAGGTAGTCCCCGACTTACGAGCGAGTTCCGTTCCTGCGAGGCTCTCGTAAGACGAAAATTCGTACGTCGGAACACGAAACACGTGTTCTCGTAAGTCCGGATTTTCGGTCGTAAGTCGGAAAATTTATGCTAGCGCTACTACGAACACTCGTTTTTCATCACAAATGTTCATACTAGTTCATAAACATACCATACCATACCATTTTATTTATAAAGCACTTTAAACCGGAACAAGTCCACACCAAAGTGCTGGACAAACAAACAAGCAACAGGCACCACAGACAATGAAGTACAACACGAAAAACATAAAAAACACTGCAGATCAAAAATAAAACGATCAAACACCAATCAGCGGGTATTGAAGGCAACAGAATAGTAGTGAGTTTTTAACCTGGATTTGAAAACTGAGAGGGAGGGGGCCTGTTTGATGAGCAGCGGTAACTCGTTCCAGAGTCTTGGGCCAGCTACAGAGAAGGCCCTGTCACCTCTGCGCTTAAGACGAGTTTCTGGAACTGTTAAAAGTACCCGGTCCTCTGACCTCAAAGCACGTGGAGGGACATATGGGTGTATCAGATCTGAGAGATAGGCGGGGGCGAGGCTGTTCAGTGATTTGTAGACGTACATGAGAATTTTGAATTGGATTCTAAGATGAACCGGTAGCCAGTGCAGGGAGGCCAAGACTGGTGTAATGTGCTCACCTTTGCGTGTACTGGTTAAAAATCGGGCAGCTGCGTTCTGGACCAGTTGTAATCGTGCAATGGAGGCCTGACTGACGCCAAGCAGAAGTGAATTGCAGTAATCAAGCCTAGATGTAATGAATGCGTGAATCACTGTCTCCAGGTTATTTTTTGATAATATGGGCTTCAGCTTAGACAGTCGCCTCAGCTGGAAAAAACAGGATTTAACGATCATGTTTACATGACTGTTGAGTTTCATGGAAGGATCCATTATCACTCCCAGATTTGTGACTTTTTGTTTTTCAGACAGGGGTAGAGCAGAGAGGTCGATGCAGTGGTTCGAGGTTGTGTCATTGGGAAGGAACAATATGGCTTCAGACTTCTTATCGTTGAAGCTTAAGAAATTTAAAGCCATCCAGTCCCTGATGTCAGCCAGGCAGTCGAGCAGAGGTTGAATAGAGCATGTACCATTTTGTCTTAGGGGGAAGTAAATTTGACAGTCATCGGCGTAGAAGTGGAAGGGTATGTTGTGTTTCCGGAAAATAGCACCGAGTGGCAGCAGGTATAAGGAGAACAAGAGAGGACCCAGGATGGACCCCTGCGGAACCCCCCATTTAAGAGCTGCCACTGCAGAACTAAAACCATTGAACTAAACATGCTCATGCTGGTCAGAAGTGATAAAGGAGATTAATACTAAAATGAACTTGAACCTGGACTGTGATTTTACTGTGGCTTTCTTGGGTAATTTACCCAATGAACTGAGGAAATCTGACAGATATCTCCTATTAATATTATTAGCAGGTGCAAAGAAAGCCATAACTCGTAAATGGCTTGAAGTGGAACCACCATCATGTTTGGACTGGAAAGATATAATTGAGGAAATCCATGTAATGGAGCGAATGACTTTTTCATTAAGACTTGACACTGTCAAATATAACAAATACTGGAAGAAATGGAACATTCCTGGATCTTGAAACCGGCTGTATGAATGTTGTATAAATGATGCAATTGCCTCTTATCTGCTCATGTCAGATTAGATGCTCTTCCCACCCTCCCTCTCCTCCCCCCCTTTTTTATTTTATTTTTTATTTTATAGGTGCTCTGAATGTTTATTGTATATATGTATGCTTTAAAAAGTAAAGTGAAAAGAGAGGAGATAAAAAATGGAAAATATAAAGTCTTAAAAAAAAGAACTAAACATGCTCAGAAACTTGTTTCCAAACGGTTAGCTAACACACTTTCATCTAAAAACACATAAAAGTGCTGTATTTTTTGTATGTTCTTTACAAATTTACTGCTCGTTTTCCAGCTCGTAAGTCCGGAACCTCGTAGGTAAGAGCGCTCGTAAGTCGGGGACTACCTGTATAAGTGTTGGGCCTTCTGTTAGGATATGATGTAGCAACCCGATGCTTACTTCATACTACGAAGTCGCAGTCTGATTACGCTACTTTACTTTCAGTTTCACAACCCATAAGCTCAAGAAACAGGAAGTGCGGGAAAGAACATCTGGCCTATAGTATTGTTTCTTTTACGGTCACCAACAACGATCCGAACATTCATGCAAACCCAGCACTAAACAGAAAAACCAACAGGGACACCCAACTAAACACATAACCCGTAAAAGTCCAGCAGGCACTGCGGCTCACTCAAGAGCTTGCGTTGAAGTACAACATGTAAATATACGTCTACCTTATGTTTTGCTCGTTTTTTGATACTTTGTTTAAAAAATAAATAAATAAATAAATAAATATATATATATATACAGTATGTATTTCTTTCTTTTGTTTTTTTCTCTTTTTTGTTTTTCTATTGTTTATTGTTTATTGTTTGTTTATTGTTTAAGGAAATTCTACCATTGCTGTTCATCGTTCTTTAGTTTTAGCAGGTCGCTTTCGTAAATGAGCCCATGAGGTTCAATAAGATTTACCTGACTAAATAAAGGTTGAATGAAAAAATCCAATAATTCACATTGAATTTTAACAGTCACCCACAGAACTTAATGTTTAAGTAAAATTTAATCATGTAATTAAACCAAAATACAACGAATATTGAAAATTAAATGGGATATTTAACCATCCTTTTTAGAAGATTTTTGAATTTACATGTTGCAAAAGAATGCGTCACCAATCTTCATATGGCCAAAACAAATAATAATAAAAAAGGATTCCCGAAGGCGTACCTCTATGTGTTTTGGCCCCACTCTCCTTACACCAGCATTGTGATTGGTTAATTTTCATGTCAGTTATTAAATAAACTCATCTATAACTCACGATATTATCTGCATGGTATTGGTATCGGACAATATTAGCGATAAAGTTAAATATCGGACATTCCATCCAAATAACCCACTCACGATATTATCTGCATGGTATTGGTATCGGACAATATTAGCGATAAAGTTAAATATCGGACATTCCATCCAAATAACCCACTCACGATATTATCTGCATGGTATTGGTATCGGACAATATTAGCGATAAAGTTAAATATCGGACATCGGCCATTCCATCCAAATAACCCACTGATATAAAAGGTGCAATTTTTTTTGTATGACAACGCAGTGACAAAGACGCCTGCAGTGCAAGCACAATGTTATGATGTCACGCGTGCCTACCTATGTCATGAAGAAATTTGACACTAAATATAATCCAAGTTGAAGTGTTACATCATTTTCAGGCCCCTTTTAAGCATCTGCATTTGGTGGCACACTGACAAAGACCATGCAGAATCATCTAGTATTTTAATTACACAACAGAGAACCGGTAAGTGAGTAGGTCTAGGGGATAAAAATATCGGTATTGGTATCAGTTATCGTCCAAATTAGTTTTAACATATCGGTATATTGGATAGCCGCCAAAAATCCAACATCGTGCATCCCTAAACTCATCCTGGAGAGACTTTGACTGAGATTGTCCTTGTCTCTTAACAGTGAATGAGAGCTCCTTCAAACACATTTCTGCCTAGAGACCCAAATGTAAAAGAATCTGATTGGATAACAGTATTTTCATGAAATAAATACTTCCTTGTTCGACTGCAATTCATTTTACAGAAGAACCCCACCCCCGAAAATATACATTTAATTTAAACACACATTAAATAAGTATGTGCTGGATTTCACGGCCTTCTCTGAAGGCTTAGAAGGCCACGAGGGTGTCCCAGGGGTAAAAGGTTATTTGTATAAATCATTAGAAAATTTGTGACAGGAGTTTTATCAAGGTGCTGTTTCACTTTGGACTTGGTTTTGCTCAGAGCTTTATTAGCTTGTCAGTGAGGTCAGAAATAAACTAATTCTCCAAACTGAGATTGTTCAAAAAGTCATCTACAACAGGTAAGATATTTGTTGCTCTTTCAACAGAAAATCCACTTTAGCGATCTAAACTGTGGCTTTAAGTAAAAAAAATAAATAAAAATAAAGGGTTTTCCCTTAATGTTGTAATTATTAGTTATAAAACATTTAGAGGACTTTTAATGTATTCAAATAACTTTGATAACAGTAGAGTATAGAATAATTAACTTTAGCAGAGAGATAAGTGAATGAGTTGCAACATTTACTTTTGCTTTTGTTTGATGAAGAAGTTGCTTATCCTTTAAACCGGTTATGGTTTCTTTGACAAAAGAAAATAAATAAATCCAGTAGATACAACCAAAGGCAAACATTTGGCCCATTCATAACTGAACTTTGAACTTAAAGTCAACATGTGTTCAAAATGTTATTTTTAAATCCATCACTAAGCTGCTTGTTGTGTCCTTTGTGTCGAGCCGAGTCATTTGTTTTATCAGGTTTTAATTACAGTTAAACATCAACCAATACAAGCACATTACAGCTTATCAGAACCCGAACGCATCATCTGTCATAAAACAGGGCCCGGTGGTTTTATTGGGAGTTAATGTGCGTGTTGATTTGTCATGAACAGATGCCTAATGTCCACACGAGAGATAAGCAGCTAGTGCTGACTCTGCTGATCTACTCTGTCACGCAAGCCTGACTGAAAACATTTGGCTACATCCGCTTCATTATCGCCCACCATCGAGAGCAAAAGGGCAATGATGCTTTTTCTTGTGTGTGTTTATTCAAGATGGCCACCACAGCTAAATGACCTCATTGAACACAAAGATATCTCATAGCTCAGCCAGATAGTGAGGTAAAATTTTGGGGTGCATCACAAACTTATACTGTACTTCAATCACTAACAGATTCCACCATCTTTGTTGAAAAAATTGGCATCAAGTTTAGGAGTCAACTGTGTCTGTTAGCAAAATATCTAATGAACCACTGGACAGATTTTAATGAAGCTCTCAAAGGAGCATTTACAACAGACATGGCTCCCACAGCTAACTGATATTAGCCTAGACAAAAACAACCATGACTCACTCATTTCCACAAATATTGAGCTTAAATATGGCGTGGTAGTAGCTGAGAGTTGTGCACGAAGTTCCCCGAGAGCTAATGACTCTCGTGAGATTTCACAATACAGGTAGTCCTCGACTTACGACGTTTCGGGGTTACGAACGCACCTCCCATAAATTTTTATTTTTTTCTTTGATTTTTTTTTTCTTTTAAAGCCGTGTTCCAAGTTCCTTCCGGTTTTGACAGCAGTAACTTGACGGCAGAGGGCCGGACCTGCAGACCTTGGACCGACAGACCGACGAGGAGGAACGAGCTAACATGCTAATAGACCTTACTGTAAAGCTGTGGACCGCGCGAAGCAATGGAAAACTACAGGCATCTGCAGAGTTTGGAGGAACAACGAGCTAACATGCTAACAGGCGGAGGAAAGCTTCACCAGCTCCCAGTAGGTTATTAACTCTTTTTTCCCTTCATTATGGCTCCAAATGTATGTGTTTTTTGATAACTATGTAGGGTACTGTGTTAGGATATGCTAAGTCCTTGGTAAAATACAGAATTGTACGTATAAGGTACAGCTTGGACGTATTTTCCGACTTACGACGAAATTCGACTTGCAACGTCACGTAGGAACGGAACTCGTTCGTAAGTCGGGGACTACCTGTACAATCGGCTGTTTCTTTTCAAGAAAGGTAATCTGAGTCTAAAACTCTGCCATGAAAGGTGGTGCGAGCATTCCTTTAAAATAATACAGTATTAGGCTTTTACTTTACCCCTAAGATCTATATGCTCAGTTTCTTTTTCTTTTATCAAAAGGGGACTTTCTTTTACCGTATTTGTTAAAATACCCTCAGCTGTGTTGGACTGGGTGTGATGTTTGCCATGTGGTTTTCACCAGACGTTTGTTTTCTGTTAGCGCTGGTTGTTTCCTCCTCGTCTCACTCCTACAGAAACACACCGGTTACGTTCCTTTTGAGTTGGACGGACGAGGACGCGGCTAGAAGGGACGTCGAGTGGGGAAGGGAGGGTGCCTTCTAAACGGAGATCCAAGCGTTTGCTAGGACGTCAGGGACAGAGGCAATGGGCTGAAGCACCGCTTAAAACGAAGCTCAAGCTCCACCCACGTGGGTAGCTGCCTTTGTCAGTCGGGCTGCAAATGGTGCACAGCCACAGAAAAGTGGTTCACCACTGCAGGCGTGGGTGCAGGCTTTGAGTCTGATGTGATCGCCAGAACTCGTCTCATGTCCCCTCTACGTGTCATGTAGCTAACAATGCTAATTTCCATCTAACCACCCAGAGACAAGAGCTGCCTGAGAAGTGAAAGTGTGTGGGAAGTGCTGTTTGAAAATGTGAGGGTGTGAAAGTGTTGGAACGCTAATGTGTGGCCCATAACTGACCCCGACGATACCACTGAAACCAGTAGAACATCAAAGCTGCAAGATATTTCATTCTAATGTATAAATAGAATAGAATAGAATAGAATATATCTTTATTGACCTTGACATTGCACCGGGGCACAAAACAACGTAATTGATTACGCACATCCGTCTTAGGATAGGGACAGCGCACGAAGTCGCAGCAGTATAAAAACCGCGCCACCACAATCAACAGATATGGAAAAGGGAATAGACACAAACAGGTAAGAACGTGGTATTCAAAAAAAAGAATCTATCACAATTTGCCAATAGACACTCCATGATAAAGTCCAAAAAAACTCTACCAGCTTTTTAGCACATTTAGACAGGACAAGATGCATTTATGACGGCAGGCGGGAGGTAATAAAGTCTGTGTGTAATCAGCTCCAGATAAGAACAGTTCGCAGGTCTCACAGCTCGGCTCCATCCGAGAACGCACACACAGAGACCTCTGGGGGGGAGGGGGGGAGGGCAGCGGGTCCCTTCAGCTTCCCAGCTCAGGAGAAGATTTGTAGACAGCCTTCAGTCCAAGGCCAGAGACCAGATTAGATTAGTTGCTTTATTTTTTCAGTCAGGCCACAGTGTTCTTTTACTGCAGTCTTTAAGTCCAGGTGCTGTTTCTGGGTCCAAATCGCCGAATCGAGAGAGGTTCCGAGCTAAAAGATCCTTCCGTATGTGCCCTGTTTTAATCCGGACGGCTGTAAACGAGTTCCACACACCGCAGGTCCGCGGCAGCCACCGCTTCTCCCACCGTGTGGTTCAGCCCGCACAACAGCTGGGAAGGTCATAGCCCGGATCAAAGCATTTTCGCTGAGCGGAAGACTCGCCAGCACGCCGATCGCTGCGGTCCTCCTCAGCCTTCAGTGGCAGGAACAGCCACCAGTATCCCAAAAATCCACAGAGATTCCACGTCCCCGACAGAAAGAGCGGACAGTTACATTAGCCTGCTCATCGAGTCCATAATGTAGCTCACCGCATGCGTGTCGATAGAGCGCCCTGGCTCTCCCTGGCCAGTGCGCTTCGTGGAAATTTTTGTTATCGATAGTATCGATAGATGAAATAGCCCAGAAAACAGTCCACGCACATAAATCCATCCCAAATTGGTTCGAGCGAGCGCTGAAGAGTTACAGACGAGACAGATGCAGAAGCAGGGGAGGGGGGGGAAACCAGGGAGGTGTAGGAGCAAAAGGAGATGCGACCTGCCCTGCCGAGAGCGGAAGTTAGAATCGCCCATAACTTAAAGGCAAACGAGTAAGAGTTTTACTCTTGTCCGTGTCTGCCTGTTAGCAAAAATATTTAATGAATCTGTGGACAAATTAAAGGTTCAGTATGTAGTTTTGTAGTGCAGTCTGTAACTTTTCTAACAATATTTTTTTAACATATTTCTTCACTCTGTCACTATCTCCTGACAGACTGATGTTAGACAAAGTAATCTCTGAAAAAAACTATAGTCCCCTTGCTTCTCTATCAGCATTTATAAAAACACAGAGTGACCCGTCCTTAACCAGCCAATAAAAACAGAGCTTCTCACTTCTCACGCTCCTAACCCACGCCCCCACCCCCTGTCAGCCCGCAGCGGCCGCGGCACGTTCTCATTCAAAGAATTGCAAAGCGATGCAAAACTGTTTTGTATGTGACACAAATGTATTAAATTCCCCTTCTTCATCCCTTTTCTGGACTTTTTTTTTTTTTTTTGCCAAAAGTCAAATAATCGCTTCCTCCTCGCTCCGCTGATTGAATTGAATGAGGAAATGAAATTGTCACGAGCGAATTAAACTAGGGTTCAACGTGGCTGCCCGAGGCTCTGCAGATTTGCTGGTGTTCTGGACCAGCGCTCCATGGTTTTATTTAATTTTTTTAGAATCGTTTTATTAACATATAAACACAGAATATCGCAGCGGCTCCGAGAGGACATGCAGCGGAGGCGGAGCTGATCTCAAGTTCAGCAGACCACGGGGGAGCAGAGCCATATATGGCTCTGAGGGGGAGGGAGCAGAATGCTTTTCCCTGTTGAAAATATTTCTAAGTGCTGCGCTAAACAGAAAATTACATATACCGGTAGTACCTTAAATGAAAACGTCAAGAAGGGATCAGGAAGTGAAACTGACTGAATTTAGCCCATTTTGGTGATTTCTGCAATCTGTTGGCTGGGGTAGCCATCTTGAATTGCGTTGACGCCAACAGCGTCTAGAGCGAGAACATCTAATGATTACGTACAAGTTTTTTTCTGACAGGATAAATCAATAATCGCAAATAAGATGATCTGAATGTCTGAACTGAGCAGCTCCTTGAACCTAAAAAAAGGGGTTGTTTTTGCCCAAAGGAATCAACCAAACTGGGTTGAGATGAATTTACTGTTTGAGGGTGTTAGCCAATAATAAACTGTTTGGCAAGTCATTTTTTTGTGTTGTATATTTTTACCACAGAAATTTTGTGTAGCTCCTATAGTTTATATCAGGGCTTTTCAAGGTGTGGGGCGTGACGTGAGGAAAAACATTAACCGGAAAAATTAACAGTGGACATTTAGCCAACTTCAGTCAGCTAGCAGCTGACTTATTAGCAGCTGGCTTATTAAAGATGGGAATGTTCTAACAAGTGAGGAGAGTGTGATGGGAAGATGGAAGGATTACTTTGAGGAGCTAATGAATGAAGAGAATGAAAGAGAAAGAAGAGTGGAGGTCATAGAAACTGTGGACCAGGAAGTGGGAAAGATTAGTGAGGGTGAAGTCCGGAAAGCTCTGAAAAGAATGAAGAAGGGGAAGGCAGTAGGACCTGATGACATACCAGTGGAGGTTTGGAAATGTCTTGGAGAGGTGGCAGTGAGGTTTTTGACTCAAATATTTAATGGAATATTTGAGGGTGAGAAAATGCCTGAAGAATGGAGAAGAAGTGTGCTGGTTCCCATTTTTAAGAACAAGGGTGATGTACAGAGTTGTAGCAACTACAGGGGAATTAAGTTGATGAGCCACACAATGAAGATCTGGGAGAGAGTTGTGGAAGGAAGGCTTAGACAAGAGGTGACTATCTGTGAGCAGCAGTATGGTTTCATGCCAAGAAAGAGCACCACAGATGCCATCTTTGCTTTGAGGATGTTGATAGAGAAGTACAGAGAGGGTCAGAAAGAACTCCATTGTGTGTTTGTGGATTTAGAAAAAGCATATGACAGGGTGCCAAGAGAGGAGGTGTGGTATTGCATGAGGAAATCTGGAGTGGCAGAAAAGTATGTTAGACTGGTACAGGACATGTATGAGGACAGCAGGACATGTATGAGGACAGCAGGACAGTGGTGAGATGTGCTGTAGGAGTGACAGATAGCTTCAAGGTGGAGGTGGGATTGCATCAAGGATCGGCTCTGAGCCCCTTCTTGTTTGCTCTGGTGATGGACCGACTAACAGATGAGGTCAGGCAGGAATCCCCATGGACTATGATGTTTGCAGATGACATTGTGATATGTGGTGAGAACAGGGAACAGGTGGAAGAGAACTTGGAGAGGTGGAGGTATGCACTTGAAAGAAGAGGAATGAAAGTCAGCCGTAGTAAGACAGAGTACATGTGTGTGAATGAGAGGGAGGCCAGTGGAACAGTGAGGCTACAAGGAGCAGAGGTCACAAAGGTGCAGGACTTCAAGTACTTGGGGTCCACTGTCCAGGAAAATGGGGAATGTGGTAAAGAGGTGAAGAAGAGAGTCCAGGCAGGATGGAGTGGATGGAGAAAAGTTTCAGGAGTGATTTGTGACAAAAAGGTGTCAGCAAAGGTCAAAGGAAAAGTTTACAAGACAGTGGTGAGACCAGCTATGTTGTATGGTCTGGAGACAGAGACATGGACAAAAAGACAGGAGAAAGAACTGGAAGTAGCAGAAATGAAGATGCTGAGGTTCTCCTTAGGAGTGACAAGGATGGATAAGATCAGGAATGAGATAATCAGAGGTACAGCACATGTTGAACAACTGGGAGATAAAGTTAGGGAGGCCAGACTGAGATGGTTTGGACATGTCCAGAGGAGGGACAGTGGGTATATTGGTAGAAGGATGTTAGAAATGCAGCTGCCAGGAAAAAGACAAAGAGGCCAAAAGAGGAGATATACGGATGCAGTTAGAGAGGACATGAAGGTAGTTGGAGTGAGGACAGAGGATGCAGAGGACAGAGTCAGGTGGAGGAGGATGACTCGCTGTTGCGACCCCTGAAAAGGGAAAAGCCGAAAGAAGAAGAAGAAAGAAGAAGTCAGCTAGCAGCTACTTGTGCTTGTGCTAAATGGGCCTCGTGGAAATGTAAGATGTGGAGAAGACAGGGATGCAACTGGACACCGTACTACAGGTGACCATTGCACATTTGAAGGGGCTGCATCAGTCTGCAGAGTATGTTGAAGAGGAGGCCTTAACCATAAATTCCCAGCAACACCCAGTGATGCTCTAATGCCGGCTACCCACCAACGGCGTTTCGAGCAGCGGAAGCAGCCAGTTTACATGCAAAGTCTATGTGGAGGAGCGGCGAGGAGCGGCGAGGAGCGGCGAAGCGTGACATGGCGTGTTTTGAGCAGTTCAAGCAGCGCGGCACGGCGCTGCAGTTCAGCCGTTGCCGGAGTTCAACAAATCGAACTTTTGCTGCTCGACGCGTCGCAGCAACCAATCGGGAGAGACTCTGCTATGTGATGACGTAACGACGACAGGACTTTTTTGGGACTTTTAAACTTACCCCAACGAGCCTCCATGAAGAAACCAGCCTCCGGTAAGAAACTTGGCATTTTTACAGTTGCCGCTGTCCGCTCGAGCGTACGATCACCCCAAACATTAAAAAAACGTTTTAATCTCAACAAAGACTTTCGGAGCTGCAGTTCGGCTCGTAGAAAACCCACTCAAGTAGTAACGAGGCTCACGAACAGCTGATTTTATCTGCCCGGTGTACAAAAACAAAACAAACCCGACCGGAAAGGACCAAGACGCTCCTCCCAATGCGCGTCTTCAGACGCGTTCGATGTGAACAGACGTCTGTTGACAAGCAGCCAACACCGCGCGTCGGGAGCCTTTTGACGCGTTTGGTGGGAACCCGTCTTAACTGTGCAAAAGGAAGAGGCCATCATCGAACTGAACTCTAACATGGACTTGGAAAAAAAAGATGAGTGGAATCTCTTTTCTAACTGCTCCACAGATAGGACTTCTGGCCATCTGTGGAGACTGAGCTCCCCCTTTTAACTAACAAACTTTAAGAGTACTCATCCCCAGAGCCGGATCTGCCTATACGCAAATGAAGCGGCTGCTTAGGGCCCCGTGGCCACTAGGGGGCCCCATGATGGACACACCACAAAATGACTCACTGTATTTTACCCCTCTTTCCCGTCGTCATCCCGAATTATTATTTTCCCGGAAATCTCCCGTATTATAATATTATATAAATAAATAAAACATTCCGGTGCCTCTGTCACTAGCCTCGCGAGAACTGCCACCTGCAGTAGCCTCGATGGCAGTTCTCGCGATGTTAGGGCTGGCGCGGTCAGGAACAAACCCGGAAAAACACAGAGATGGATGTAACGAGAGAGAAGGCGTCCGCGTCCCTGCCAAAAAAGTTAAGACTTCGTGTAAATATCTTGAAAAATGGGACAGCGAATTTACTTTCGGGTGGGGCACAATTACGCGTTTTTTAAGATTTGTAACTGCGACTTTAGTGTCTCTCATGGGGGAAGGAACGATGTCCGTCTGCATGAAAAATCCATCCAGCACAAACGCGGGCTAGAGGTAAGAATGTTCACAGCATTTCAATGTCAACAAAGGTAGGGCATATCAGATTGTGATCACATAACTGGTTTGAAAGAGGCTGATAGGTAGTTATTTTAGATTTCTTGTAAACCTGTCTTAAAATGTAAGGGGTCCTGGACTTTGGTTG
>JBBPBX010012385.1:7756-24978 GCA_038048925.1 Garcialebias charrua
ATTACTTAACTTTTTTTAGATTTTTCTACCTGGATTATTGAGCATGCACCAAGATACAGTATTTGTATTACTATTACATCACAATTTTTCACTTATTGTGGAGCTTCAGGGTACGGATTCCCTGTGATGAACAAAGGACTACTGTAATCTTAAAAAGATAATTAATATTTTCTAGAATATAGTACTACAGTATTAATTTGAAATAAATTTAATTTGGGGGAACAAATGCATTCATTCAACCTTTATTTATACAAGTTAGTCCCATTGGGGAAAATATGAAGAGAATAAAAAACATCTTGAGAGTAATTGCTTAAAATCAGGGTCAGATACTACATGTGCTCTACTCAAATACTGTACTGACATGTTCAAAATCAAAGTTGAAATCTTACTTTATCACAAGCACTAAAATTAAATTAAAAACCAAATTCAGCTAAAATCTCTGAGACCCATCAGTCCATGTTTAAAGACATTTTAATTTCCCTTTAAAAGATGTACAGAAAGACGTACTTTGTATGACGTTAACAAAAATGTAGAGTTAAAAACAACAATATTTTTGTCACAGTTGCTCTTTTTTACTTAGAATATCTATGTGGTTGGGTTCGTCCGGTTCTTCCCCTTGGTCGGATCTGGGGAGTGGGCTAGTGGCTCGTCCTGTTCGGGTGGTCCTGGGGACTCTGGGCTCGGGGTCCTTCCTGGGGTCTTGGGCTTTGATCGCCCTTTCGTCTGTCTCGGGCTTTGGGGGGACAGATCTCTGATGCTTCACAATCGCTACTAAATGTTCTATTGGAGGAACCTTATTCACTTATGCATGCTCACAACCACACACAAATGGATGCAGGGATGTATATGTAGATATATGTAGATGGGTATATAAATGAATATAAATATATATGTATGTATACTGTATATATATTTGTAGGTATGGGTATGTTTATATATAGAAATCTAATGCAAGGTCATGAATATTATCAGTCTTTATGCTTGTATGTTTCGTTGCTGTGTTCTGTCATGTGCTTTGCAGGATTGTGGACGGAGGTTTGGTGTGTTTGCCTTGTGCTCTTTTTGTGGATAATTGTTGTTTTGTTGTCTCACTTTCTCTTTTCTTTCTTTCTCTCTATTAAAAAAATAAAATAAAAAATAAATAAAAATAAAAAAATAAAAAATACATATTGGAGTGAGAGGATGGCTATAAGGTGTGAAGGGAGGCCATCTATAAATGGAAAAAAAAAAAAAAAATATTTTTGTCACAGTTGCTCTTTTGTACTTAGAATATCTATGTGGGAGTATCTGACATGTAATTAAAATATTTTTAGACAAATAGTGGTTATAACCATAGTATGTTGAAAATCACAGTGCGTGACATTCTTACTGATCATAAACACAGTACAACTTAAACTGTAGACACCAGGTGTGTTGGTGTTGGACATTTAAACTCACATCATGCACACAAGATGTGAACTCTATTTTTAAGTGTTCTGACCTCAAGCAGATAATTATATTTTTTCGCAGATTTGTTGAAGGTGTAAACTATGTCAACAAAGAGCAAACAAAATTAGCAAGAGGAGCACCAAACTGGGCCCGGTGTGCAGCAAATTATAATTAAATGGAATTAGCTCTGCTGCTACTCAGTTAGAAAAACAAACAACTCTTGAGAGTCGAACGAGTCATGAAATTGAACTAATCTACTGTATTTGTAACTGACTAATTTAAAGACTTACTTGTTCCATCTGTGAAATAAACAAATATGGGTTAATAACAACAAGCAATACCTTATTTTATGTTACATTTCAGCATTTCCCCAAACGATGGTTGGATTTGTCATACGAGTGGGGAAGGTGTAGGAGGCGAGAGGTGTAGATTTGGTAGGCCAGGGAAAAGGGAATCAACAAGACAAATAATTTGAGTTTAAGTTTAGCTTTTTTTTACACCAATAAATTTTACATTTGGATTATAACATAAGTAAATTTAAATGTATAAACACATCGTACGATCATGCTAGGTTGAAGCCAGTCATTCAATGCTGAGTGGACCGGGCTTGTTTGGGTGGTGTTCCCATGTTCAAGTATTTATACTTTCTATCTACTCACAAAATCACTCAGTTCAAAATTGAAGTTAACCCACAATTGCCTGGTCATTTTTAACTCCCAGCATCTTCACATAAATGTAAATCTCAGCTCTCTCACTGAGGTCAGTGCATAATGAGGTGAATGCAGCTGGCCCACATAGATCTTTTGCTCAAAACTCCAATGAGCTAAATGACTTTATGAGGCCATTTAGTAACCCTGAATTAAAAAAAAGGAGATTTAGATCATCTGGAGAACATTTTTCACCAGCGAAGCACAACAGCTGACATATACATATACATTACGACCATATGTGTAGAAAAAGTAAGGCAAGAGAGGCTAAGATTTTAGACAAATTTAATTTAAATTATCTGGAAAATTATCATGAGGAAAACAAATTATAAGCTGAACATCATCCAGCAAAGGATTCACAGAATAAAGCAATCCCACTTTAATCTGCCAAACCCAGATCAGAACACGTGTTGCCTGGACCGAACCCGTTTAGCAACGAGGCAAACTGTTGACACAAACATCTTGAACTGGGTTCACTCGAAACATGAAACTGTTGTACTCTTTCTCATAGTTTCAATAAAAACTATCTAATGATTCATCTGATATTTTACTAACACGACTGACACGCAAACACACACACACATGCAGGGGCTAATGAATTATTGATGTTTTACATTCTACAGATGGCATTAAAACATTTACACAGTTGTGCGTGTGGCAGGGTTTTTCCATCAAAAATATAATAATATTCCTGCTATAAATTATACAGGTTGTACCAGAAGTGCTACAGCTATCTGCTGCTGTCTCATTGTGTTTGCAAACAACTAAATACTTGTTTGAAAAAAAAAAAAAAAAAAAAAAGTAATGTAAAACTGAACTACAATCCACTTTGGTCTTGGTCTGCTTAGATGTTGGTTCAGATTATTAACTTTACACCCTGAGATGACTCAAATAGTATCAACAGCAAGGAAAACATTTACCATAACTCCAATTAAAAGGAACTGATCTACTGCTTTAAGTATTTCTATTTGAAATAGCAAGAAAAACATCAATAGCTTGTGCTCATCCAAAGTTGCTTGTGTCTGGTATTCTGCTGGCCATCAATGGGCAGTGACTAGCACAGATCAGCCTCTGTCAGTTCACTGCAACTAAGTGAGCTATTATCTCCCAACATGGGCGACCCCTGAAGGATTAACCACCAATCCTTAAATCTGCCCTCATCATAAAAATAAAATACATGACACAAGCTCTTGCAGGGATATTGCTGCTGCACTACCAGCATTTATAATAATACAAACAGGCACTGTCAGAACCCAATCACTATCAAGTATCAGCAGCCCGACTTCAGCAGCCAGCTCCACCCCGGGGTTCAAATGTCAGACTGTCACAGCGATTTACTAATCCTGCTGCAGACGTCACACGGAGGAGTTGGGAGCCTTCTCTTCTGTTGTTTTGTGCAATTTGCTTTCAGTGTGGTGCTTTTCTCTGGGAGGAAAAAACTTAGTTTTATTCATAGAGCTGGACCAAACATAGCTGCTATTACAAACCCAAAAAACACAAGGAAAAACTCAAATCAGTTGCATTTTAGGAATGTCAATGTTTTCCATGTAACGTATCTTCTGCGATACACGTCACACTGCCATATAAGTCGCATCAGTCCAAATATGTCCAATAAAGTGGGAAAAAACATAAATGTGTCAATTCACCGTATACGTCACATCTATTATGCGTCACCGCTGACAACCCGGCAATGTGGGCCGGTGTTGTGCCAAAAATTGATTGGCTGCCAAATGGCGGCCATGGGAAAATGCACGGGAGGACTTTAACAGGAATTTAAACAGATAATCACCTAAAAACAATTATTTGTTTGCTCGAAATTATAGTAAATGTGTGTCACAGTCTAACTTTTGCTTAATAAATGCACTTTGACGGTCAAATCAGCTGCATTTCAAAAGCCGATACGCGGAAATTGGTGCGCACCGAGGGACAACTCACTGTGCATTTCTTCAAAATTTAACAACATAAGCACCTAAAACAATTGTTTGTTTGCTTGACTTTATAGTAAAGGTGTATCTCAATTTAACCTTTACTTAATAAATGCACGTCAATGGTCAAATTAGCTGCATTTCGCCGGAGTGATGCAGCAAAATGAAGCTGATTTGACGGTTGCTCCAGGCAAGCTGGACAAAGCTGGGAGCTTATGGCAAGCTGATTGTGTCATTAATAGTCACTTTTGCCTATTACATGACACAATGGCATGCCAGACTACTTGAGTGCCATCTAGTGCTGAAAATGGTAGTGTTTAATATTTTCAATCAGAATGAATGAAAACGGTAATATCTCAGCCAAAAATTGGTTTATAAATACCGTATTTTCCGGAATATAGGTTGCGGCTTTTTATCATTTTTTGCATGCACTGCGACCTATATTCAGGTGAAACCTATTTATGGCTTTTTATAAAATAAGCTGATTTGTAATCATTTATTAACAAAAATTAAACTGAGACACACTCTTACAATAATGTCAGCTAACAAATATATATTTTTAGGTGTTTATCCTGCTAAAATTATTCATTTATTAAAGAAAAGTTCAGCTCAGACACATATTTGCTATAATTTTTATCAAACAAATAATTGTTTTTAAGTGTTAATCTTCTTAAAAGCCTTGCTGTGGCAGACATTTGCAGCAGAGCTAAACACGGTCCACATTTTGACGTAGGTGTGACCTATACTGTATTCAGGTGCAACCTATATATGGACATTTCCAATTCTTTGGCAATAATTGGACAATGCGACCTATATTCCAGAAAATACGGTATGTGGAAAAAACATAAAGTCACTTCAATGTACAAGTCGCAGGACATGTAAATTATGCACACACACCCCCCTGCAACGAATAGGCCGAAAAATACAGTATGCAAAAAAATGGCCCCAGCGTGTATATGCAAGCTCTTAATGTGCATACATAATTTTCTACAATCAAGGCTTTGTGGAAAGGAGTTTATCTTAATCAAATTTAAAACGCCTTCATGTTTTATTTCTTATGGATGAAAGGACTGGGAACTAGGGACAAGATGTAATGGTTCCTAGAGTTGTCAGGACGTGGTCCAGTTTCTTTGTATATGGGGCAAAAACAAGGACAGAAACAGTTTCAGGAAGGGGAGGGAGGCAGCTGAGTGAGGGGGCAGTGTAAGAGGAAAAAGAAAGGTAATGGAGAATGAAATAGTGCAGACAGAGAAGCAAAAAAGGGGTGAATAATGCAATAACATTAGAAGAGACAGGAGCTGACCTCACGGCACCCTAGCATCCGTTTGCTCAGAATAAAACATGGATTTGAAGAAAAAACAAAGCCCTCCACTTCAAAATAATCTACATTTGATAGCGTCCACTGAGCTAAATAGGGAGAGTCAAAAGCTCGAAAGGCAGACACAAATAGCCAGCCTCAAACCATCTTGTTTTTTCCTTCCTACTCAGATAAAACACCCAAAAACCAGATATTTGTCACTGCGGTTAACTATCATGCTCGCACATCTCTTCCTATTTTTTCTAACAACCCTGAAGAAGCCTCGTTATTAACCCAGTGTCTCCTTTTTCTTTCTTACATTGATTACCATAGTAGTATTAAAACACCCTGGGTAGTGTAGGCCTCTCAGTGTGTGTACACAGACCGTGGAGTTTACTACCTGTAATTGCTTTCATTTATTGCTTGTTTTCATCATCTTTGGGCATTATATGTACAGTACGGTATATGTTTCTCTCTTCCTGTCACTGAAGCAAAGGTCCTATTTCCACTGATGGGCAATCAGGTCAGCAGTTGGCCTATTTAAAGCACGAGGAACCCAAAGCCTTGCTTTGCTGTCACCTAAGACAGAGGTTTTTTAAAACTACACAAAAACAGGATGTGCAAAACAATTCAGACACAAAAAGGTCAGAAGGCAGAGAAGGAATATGTATCTTGTTTTACATTTGAAGAGCTGAAGTAAGGTTTTTATTAAATATGTTTGGGGTGACTTGGTCACCTAATCTGTAAGGGCAGGAGCACTGACTTTGTGAAGGCTACCCTTCTCTTAAGACACTCCTGATAGTTATCCAAATGGCTCACCAGAGGAAAATACTTGATCAAATCATACTTAAAACATTAGTCACACAACATGACCTGTAAGATGTTCAAAAAGTTTGAATCATTAAGTTTTACTGTCCAGATTACTACGAGGCTCACTTCAATTTAAATACGTCTGACCTAACTGTTGTTAACGTTTCCATTTCAAGCTCTGAAACGTGTTAGTGCACAAAAATCAGGGGTTTACTAATATTTCTATAAATCAAACTTCTTTGCTGGTGAGAAATATTAACTGTTATTATAAAGATTTTTCTGTATTTAAGGTCCTAACAAAAAAAAACTGATTTGATGCAATCATTTATAATGAACAAAAATATAAATCAACACTTGTTTTTTCTCCCATTTTTCATGAGCTGAACTCAGAGATCTCAGACTTTTTCTCTCAAATATTGTTCACATATTTGTGTAAATCTGTGTTAGTGAGAACTTCTTTGATGAGATAATCATCCACCTCACAGGTGTGGCATATCAAGATACTATTTGGACAGCATGATTATTGCACAGGTGTATCTTAGGCTGACCACAATAAAAGGCCACTCTAAAATGTGCAGTTTTATCACAGCACAATGCTACAGATGTTGAAGTTTTTTACAGGTGTTGCTCGTGAACTGAATGTTCATTTCTCTACCGCAAGTCGTCTCCAAAGGCATTTCAGAGAATTTGGCAGTACATCCAACCGGCCTCACAAACGTAGCCCATATGTAACCACACCAGCCCAGGACCACTACATCCAGCATCTTCACATACAAGATTATCTGAGACCAGCCACCCAGACAGCTGCTTCAAAAATCAGTTTGCATAATCAAAGAACTTCTGCACAAAAGGTCAGAAACCGTTTCAGGAAAGCTCATCTGCATGCTCGTCCTCCTCATCGGGTTGACTGCAGTTCATTGTAGTAACAGATTTGAGAGGGTAAATGGTCACATTCGATGCCGTATGGCAATTTCTGGAAGATGAAAACATCCCGGTTCTTGCATGGCCAGCATACTCACCAGACATATCACCCATTGAGCATGTTTGAAATGCTTTGGCTCGGCGTATACAACAGTGTGTTCCAGTTCCTGACAATATCCAGGAACTTTGCAGCCACTGAAGAGAAGTGGACCAACATTCAACAGACCACAATCAACAACCTGGTCTGTTTTGTGAAAGAGATGTGTTGCACTGTGAGGCAAATGGTGCTCACACCAGATACTGACTAGTTTTCTGGCCTCCCCGGACCCCCTAATACAGTAAAGGTAAACTGCACATTTTAGAGTGGCCTTTTATTGTGGTCAGCCTAAGGCACACCTGTGCAATACTTATGCTGTCTAATCAGTGATCACTAGAATCCTAAGCAAAAATTAAGCTATACTGTATTTATTGTTTTTATTTTCTTTCTATTTCAAGAATTCACGGATTCAAGGTTCTTTATTTATCATTCACACCCCATGTTGTACATGGGGTGGAACGAAATTATGTACACAGGGTCCCAGTTACATCCAACAATAAAATGTAAAAGAAAAACAATACTGTAATATGATCTAACATATTAAATATGAAAAACATAAACTAAATATACAGAAAGCACTAGCATAAAAACAATACATCGAACAGCAGCACGAACATGAGTCTGTGTGAGCAGATAAGCACACATGAACACAGCAACATGAAACAGTTACCGGTAAGCAGCAACATGAAACAGATCAGCAGCAACAAGATGTGATTTTTAATATAAAGTATATTTATTAGTATTATTAAAGTACTTTGTATGTGTTTTAATGTTTTATCCTCTCCCTGTCACCATTAAACTTCAAATGGGCATTGAAAATAGTGAAATTTGGACTGCCCCCTCTCTGTTACATCTGAGGCTACTTGGTGTCGCGCTCCTACCACGTGGCCCCCGGGTGGGTGTCCTTTTGCCTGCGGGCGTGCTGGGGGCCCTTGTTGTCGCTTTCAGGGGTTGGGCGCTTGGGCGTGTGTCGGCTCGGCCTGGTGGCTGCCTGGTGGGGCTCGGGTCCTCTGGTCCTATCGGGTCTGGGCCTGAGGGGTGGGCGTCCCTGGTGCCCGGGCCTCGGTGTCCGGGCCTGGGGCTACGTCAGTGCAGCGGGCTCCGGCGGGGGCCTGTGGGTTTGTCGCTGTTGGCCTCCCGGGGGTCATTGTGTGTAGTCGCTGGTGGAGCTCGTCCGGTTCTCCCCCTTGGTCAGATCTGGGGAGAGGGTGAGTGGCTCGTCCTGTTCGGGTGGCCCTGGGGACTCTGGGCTCGGGGTCCTTCTTGGGGTCTTGGGCTTTGATCGCCCCTTCATCTGCCTCGGGCCTGGGGGGGGGGGCAGATCTCTGATGCTTCACGGTCGCTACTGAATGTTCTATTGGAGGAACCTTACTCACTTATGCATGCTCACAACCACACACAAATGGATGCAGGGATGTATGTAGATACCATATGCAGATATGTAGATGGATGGATGGATGCTGTGCCACTCTTTGCAAATGTCAATGCTAGAACCTTCAGTTTATTTTATAGATATACTTTTTATACTTTTTATACTACTATGAAAAAACTCAGGACAGTATTACACTTTTATTATTTCATTTTATGCTTATGTTCATTGGGTGTTTGGTGTTTCAGTGTTGGTGTAAATTTTCATACTTTTATACTACTATGAAAAAACTCAGGACAGTGTTACACTTTTACTATTTTATGCTTATGTTTATTAAATGTTTTAGTGTTTAGTGTTTAGATGGTTACTGTTGCACCGAGGGACTGAGAGAAACGCAATTTCAATCCTGTGTATGTCCTGTACATATTGCAGTTCTGACAATAAAGTTGACTTTGACTTTGACTTTGGATATGTGATATGAATGTATATGTATATATATTTGTAGGTATGGGTATGTTTATTTATGGAAATCTACTGCAAGGTCATGAATATTATTAGTCTTTATGCATGTGTATTTTGTTGCTGTATTTTGTCATGTGCTTTGCAGGATTGCGGACGGAGGTTGGGTGTGTTTGCCTTGTGCTCTTTTTGTGGATAATTGTTGTGTTTTGTTGTCTTACTTTCTATCTTTCCTTTCTCTCTTTAAAAAAAAATTAAATCGGTGTGAGAGGATGGCTGTGAGGTGAGAAGGGAGGCCATCTATAAAGGAAAAAAAATTGTGAAATTGACTGTAAGTTATAAACATGTCAAAAAATGCTATAGCTAGCTAAGGAGAATGAGAATACTGTAGTTTTGTTTTATTTTCATAGGTCAAATTGTTGCCACCTACCAGTGCAGCACGGGTATTTTAGCATTTTTGCTGGAATGTGAAGTCAGAGAGACTTTTCAAATGGATAAAAATAATATCCAGATTAGTGTAATCTGGGCCTCAGATACATGAGATAACTTAAGTATTTAGAGAATCCAGGAAAACATTAAAATGTACAATAAATCATTTTTTAGAATAAAGTCTGTCTAAAGTTGTTAAAGTCAATTTGCAAACAATTTTGTAAATTTGGCTGTAGGCACATAAGGTCAGAAGAAATCAAATAATCTATTTTATATTTAGTGGAAAAGCAGAAAACAGTTGTGTCTGATAGTACAAAATAAGAAACTCTATTTGGAAATCCAGTACACAACATCCTCTGGGCTAAAGTGAACTGGGAGCATCCAGCTGGTTATCAGCACACAGTTTAAAGGCAAGCATCTGTGATGGAGTGGCAGTGCATTAGTTCACATCAAATGGCTAACACACAACGTGAAAACTTCATTACTACTAAACAATATGTACATTTTTTTAGCATCCCAAGCTGCTATATCTAGATGACATCTTTTGCAGGGAAGGCCATTCTTATCTTAGTGAAACAGGTCCAAGCAATGTTCTGCATGTTTTACAGCAGCATGCTTCCTTATCAGAAGCCCCAGTGCTGCTGGCCGAGTCTGCTGTCCAGAGCGGTCAATAATTCAGGACCAATGTAAAGAAAAAAAAAGGTTCCTTATCAAACAAGACTTTCAAAACATCAGTATTGGTCTTCTAAAAAAATGTTGAACAGCTTTAATACATTCATTACTTAAAATATAAAACTTAGTATACTTAACCAACATGTAGCAGAAGATTATTGGTCAATACTGTATTTCCCAAAAATCCCTTTAGGAGAATTCTCTTGATAATAATAATAATAATAATAATATATAATAATAATAATAATAATAATAATAATAATAATAATAATAATAATAATAATAATAATAATAATGAATTCAATTTATAACGCACTTTTCATTAATGAAAATCTCAAAGTGCTACAAAGTGCAACAGAATTAAATGTTAATAAAACAAGTAAAATCAATAACAGTATCAACTAAGATCAAAGATAGAATCATGAGGAGGCAGAGTATGCTCGGTTAAAAAGAAAGGTCTTCCAGCCGCTCTTAAAGTCAACCAGTGACTGTGGAGCTCTTATGCCGGTTACCCACTGGACCCGTGTCGGGCGGCGGAAGCGGCCGGTTTACATGCAAAGTCTATGTGGAGACGCGTCGAGGCACGGCGTATCGTGAAGCGGCGCGTTTTGAGTGTTTGAAGCGGCGCGGCGGCACGCGGCAGTTCCTTTCCGCGCACGCCCGAAGCAACCTACGCGTTGAGCAGCGTCGGATCGAAAAGTTGATATTTTGCGGCTCGACGTTGCTCGACGCGTCCAGCAAACAATCGGGAGAGCCTCTGCTATGTGATTACACAACGACAACGGGACTTTTTTTGGACTTTTTAAACTTACCCCATCGAGCCTCCATGAATTGGAACCAGACTCCGGTAAGAAACTTGACATTTTTACAGTTGCTGCTGTCCGCTCCAGCATACGATCACCCCAAACATAAAAAAAAACGTTTTAATCTCAACAAAGACTGTCGGAGCTGCAGTTCGGCTCGTAGAAAATCCACTCCAGTAGAAACGGGGGTCACGTGCGCCCCCCAGTGCGCGTCATCAGACGCGTCTCAGTGTCTCCCAGTGTGAGCGTGACAAGCGGTCAAAAGGGGGTGGCAGGAGCATTCTGACAATTTAGGTGGGTACCCGGCATTAGGCAGTCAGGAAGAGAGTTCCACAGGCGGGGGGCAGCCACACTGAAAGCCCGGTCTCCCATGGTCCTTAATTTGGTTCTCGGAATGTGAAGTAGATGACTGTTCTGTGACCGCAGAGACCGGGTGGATGAGTATGGTGCAAGGATGTCCTTTAGATAATCTGGCGAAGTTCCGTGTAAGCATTGATGTGTAATGAGCAGTGGTGGGCAACGCTAATTAAAAAATTAGTTCCACAATTTCTAAAACGCTTATTAATTTTTTTAGGTCCACAATTTCAAAAGCACAAATGTCTTATGAAAATTAGGGGAAGCTAATCTAATCCGCTATTTATATATTTATTATATTATATATATATATATATATATATATATATATATATATATATATATATATTTATATATAGCCGGCAGCGTTATGCAAAATTTGCACTACACTGCCAACTGAAAAGTAACAAAAATGATCCTAAAAGGATGAAATTACAAAAATCAAAGGATTTATTTAATACTTTACGTACATATATTCTATTCGGCCACGAAATTAACAAAAAATAGAATGAACTTTTAATCCCTAAAACCACTTTTAAATCTCAAATACACGGGTGTGTCGCCACCGCATTTATACATAAAAGTAACCCAAATACATAAAACTAATGAGTCACCGTCGAATGGTCGACACAAAACACACAATAAAATACTCCGGCCACGTTAATTTGGCTTGAAACAGCGGGGTTCTCTACGGATTTATCCATTAGTAACCCAGCAACCAACCAGCTAGCCACAGAGTTAGCGTCTATAGGTAGTCAACAGATTTAATGAAAAGTAACTAAAATACATAAAAATAACGACTCACCGTCAAATGGTCGACACAAAACCCTCAATAAAATCCTCCGGCCGCGTTAATTTGGCTTGAAACAGAGGGGTTCTCTGCGGATTTATGAAGACACCGAGCGCAGCCAGCTAGCCACAGAATTAGCCCCTGAGTTCACCTCTGACCCGGAAGATGTCAAGATGGAATAGTCCATTTTTAGTAGGGGGATAAAGAAATCGACCGTTTTTTTATTGCGTATTTAATGATCGTTTTCATCGTAACTATAATTATTTTTATGTTAAATGTACATTAACAAGCAGGATCAATGTTAGGGATGTAGGTGACTGGCCGGGGCGCGGCGGGGCCGGGGCCCCATGCTGATGGGATCCCCAGGCAACGGCATCATTTACCTACATGGTAGATCCGAGTCTGTTCTCCGCTCTGCCCCCCCTCCCCCCTCCAACCCTTCCTCCTCTCTGCTCTTTATGGTGGGGAAAAAGGTAAAACAAGCAGCATAAGAGCTTGTAAATAAGTTTATTGGTTTTTACTGATAGATAATTAGTTATTAGCGGTACTGCATTTTAAATAAAAATAGCACAAATCCGCTTATGAATTATAAAAGTTAGTCAATCCACAAAAACGCTGACAAAAAGTTTAGGTCCACTGTAAGCGGATTAGCGCTTTAGCGCTCCCTAGCGGTCTGGCGCCCACCTTTGGTAATGAGAGCAGTTTTGTACTGAATTCTGTAGGTGACAGGAAGCCAATGGAGGTTATGGAGAATGGGTGTAATATGTTCAAATTTACGAACTCTCAACAAAATCCTTGCTGCACTGTTTTGAATATATTGAAGCTTCTGAAGGTTTTTACCAGGGATTCCAATAAACAGGGCGTTGCAGTAGTCGAGTAGTTGATGACAAACAGTTGTTCCCATGGGAGGAATGAAAACATGTCTGTATGTATAAAACATCCCTGAGGCAGCAATGACCATCCTGTTAGAGTATTCTTCAGTATCACTGCTTCTCTGAGCACCTAAAGGTGATTTGTATTGTTAACCAGAGAAAAATATTACCGTACTTTTGTTTAATTCCCCTCTCAAGAAATTGACCAGAAGCTTATTTTAGAGGTTTGTAATGTAGCTTTGATTCATTTATGTCAGTTTTTACTTGCTCCCAGAAGAGCTTCTTCCTCTCTACAGAAGCACTGACACTAACCTTTGTCATTCTGTGTAGCTCTCCCGGGGCCCCACTAAAATCACATCACAAGTGTCCTGGTGCTCTGTTAAGGCTCGGATATAGTCGCGCTTTGGTCCGCAAGCTGGAGCGCGCGTGCTGCGCGCGCACTGTGCATGCGTTTATAGTGTAGCACGGCAGAGCTTGGCAAAGTGCTGTTCTTTTACGGACCAGCAGGTGGCAGTACCCTCTAAAACCTGTGCATATGTTGCAAGAAAGGGTGTAGAGGAAGAAATCTACCGTAGAAGAAGAACTGTTTGAAATCACACAACAAAAACAAATAGCTTTCTGCTCGCGTGCTGAACTGTTGTCTTTATTTGCGGCTTTCAATGCATGGAGTCAGCGGAGGAGAAAGCGATCACGTGACTTTTGGCGAAAAAACAAAAGAAAAGTCCGACTCCAGATCAGGAATGAAGGAGAATTTTAACATTTTGTGTCACAAAACATTCCTCCATGCCTCGCGACGCCGTTTCCACGACCACAGCGGCGCAGACAGCTGCAGATTCTGGCGTGAAGACTGTCGGTGAGGTCCACACCCGACCTGTCAATCAATTTGGCGCGCGCGCTAGGCTTGCGGAGCTTCAAAATCTAGGAGGTGCACGACCACGCGCGAAACCAACGCGCTGGCCAAAGCGCGGGGGCGGGGACTTCGCGATTGCGTCACTTTGGCCGCGCGCCCTATGCGACGCGTCAACTATATCCTAAGCTCTTTGCTAAGGCTGGACTTTCGCTTTGGTCCGCAGGCTGGAGCGCGCGCGCCGCGCGTGCACTGTGCCGCACGGCGAAATGCGTTCATAGTTTCGCCCCTGTCTTTATGGTTGACGCACGGCCGAGCATGGCAAAGTGCTGTTCTTTTACGGGCCAGCAGGTGGAAGTAGCCTCTACAACATGTGCATATGTTACAAGAAAGGGTGTAGAAGAAGAAATCTACCGTAGAAGAAGAACTGTTTGACGTCACAACACAAATAAAATGGCTTCCCGCTCGCTTCATTCTTGAACTGTCTTTATTAGAGGAGCAAATTATAATAGAACAACAGTTATTGTGTCTTGCAATTTTAATGAGACGAAGAAGACGCAGAAGGAGATGGTATGTTCGGCCATTACACTGTCAGAGACGTACTGGTGGGGAATATAACATGCATGTCTGCACGCCGATTTGATGACCTGCTACATCGTATTTCGCCTTTCATACGACATGGAAGGACCCACAGCAGCCCTGTGACATTACCCGAGCGTTTGGCAGTGACTTTAAGAATCCTGGCTTCAGGTAGCAGCCAGAAAAGTGTAGCAGCCAGCTACAAACTTGGTGCAACTACGGTTTCCCTGATAGTCTCTGAGGTGTGCCAAGCTATATTGTATATTGCTATATGTATTTGAATGTTAAATGATTTTAAATAAAATGAAACTACATTGAAATATCCACTTCAGCTTTCCGTCTGTTTTGTTTGCATATTGTATTTACAAAGCCACTAACAGTTGTATTACATAAAATTTGGTATGAAAGACTTTTTTATAATTGTAAGAACATTAGATGTTAGAATTATTTGGAAACCTGAAATGGCATTGTAAATATAAGTCCCATATTGCATTAAAATGAAGCATTGCTACCTGACACGAAAAATCTCAATGTGTAGTAGCCTTTATTTCACCAGGAATGTGAAGTGGAATGTGGAGAAACCTGTAGAAATAGTGTTTTGATTTTAATGTGTGCAAAAATGGCATGCTGTCTAAAAATAATTGATAAATGTGTAATTGTGCATTACAAATGTATCATTTGAATCAAAGTCAAGTCAAAGTCAGCTTTATTCTCAAAACAGTAATATGTACAGGACATACACAGGATTGAAATTGCATTTCTCTCTGTCCCTCAGTGCAACAATAACTATTTAAACACTAAAACATTTAATAAACATAAAATGAAATAAAGTGTAATACTGTCCTGAGTTTTTGCATAGTACTTTTTCATAGTAGTATAAAAGTATAAAGTTTTCACCAACACCAACATTTAATATCCATAAACATAAAATGAAATAAAGTGTAATACTGTCCTGAGTTTTTGCATAGTACTTTTTCATAGTAGTATAAAAGTATAAAAAGTTTTCACCAACATTTAATAAACATAAAATGAAATAAAGTGTAATACTGTCCTGAGTTTTTGCATAGTACTTTTTCATAGTAGTATAAAAGTATAAAAAGTTTTCACCAACATTTAATAAACATAAAATGAAATAAAGTGTAATACTGTCCTGAGTTTTTGCATAGTACTTTTTCATAGTAGTATAAAAGTATAAAAAGTTTTCACCAACATTTAATAAACATAAAATGAAATAAAGTGTAATACTGTCCTGAGTTTTTGCATAGTACTTTTTCATAGTAGTATAAAAGTATAAAAAGTTTTCACCAACATTTAATAAACATAAAATGAAATAAAGTGTTAATACTGTCCTGAGTTTTTGCATAGTACTTTTTCATAGTAGTATAAAAGTATAAAAAGTTTTCACCAACACCAACTGAGTGAGCTGATGCTAGGGCTGTCGCTTCTGCTACTGCTGCTTGACCCTGGCAAGTGTCGAGGTGGTACGGGTATGGGCACCGTTGGACAGGGAGGAATTGGCGTGGAGGACCTGCGCAGAGGAAAACACCCCTGCGTTTGAAGTACTGCCAGTTTCATGGCCAGTAGGCGTGAGGTTGTGAGAGACGATGGGTGTGATGTACTCATGGTCGATGGTGGTGACGGTCTGGTCCATGGGGGTGAGGGTCTGGTCGAATGGGGTGACAGTCTGGTCGAGGCACCATGTATCGTCCTGTGCTTGGCTCTGTGGTGTTTCTTCAGGCTAAAAAACAGACATTGACATCCATCAGTACAAAATGAAACGGTAACGGATACAATGCACATACAGTATGTGTTAAATAAAAACAAATGTTTGTGTAATTGTTAGCTTAATAAACAGAAGGTGAAGCATCAACAGACATATAGGCTAAATTTGTTTACAGTTGAGGTGTGCAGATCTAAAATGGTTATTTCCACTATTTCACATTTACTGGTCAGCAGCTTGATTTATATTTTCATTAAGCCATGTTTTGGTCATTCATTCTCACAGTTTATTGTTTATATGACTACAAAGGGGAAACAACACGGCAGGCTGCACAGCATGGCCTGCTGTATTCCATGCTAAGCTAGCTGTAATAAAAGCAGTACTAACTTTTTTTTTCTTTCATTTTTACCTCTTTTTCCATATTTGTGTCCTTTTCTCTGTGTTTTATAAAACTCGACAGCCAACTCAGCTCCACAACGAGGATTGGCACCGGTTTGTTGGTGCCAGGATCGCCACTTCTGATCACCCTCTTCTTGGCCTTCACGAAGCGATCCCGCATGTTTTTCTTCCTCCTTCTGCATCGCTTCTGTGCCAGTTGCACATCGAGGGATCATACAAATGGCGATACATGCGGATGAGTTCAGCCAGAGCAGCTTCGAAAGCGTCCATCTTGTTTTGAGCCCAGTCCGTACGTCACTGAGCGCGGCGCGCGCTCTAGGCTTGCGGAGTTTCAAAAATTCAGAGGTGCACGGCACGCGCTAATCCCCTGCGCGGGGCCAACGCGCAGGGGCGGGGACTGTGAAATTGCGTCACTTTTGGAGGGCACACCCTCGCGCGCTGCGCGACGCGTCAAGTATGAATCTAGCTTAACACTCAGATCTAATCAGCTCCACAGTGGCAGACTTCACTGTGTAAATAACTAAAACTCCTGCTTGTCTCCTCGTTGTTTAGATGTTTGGGCAATTTGTTAAAGGTCACTGAAGGGAAATACCTCAACTGTTATTGGACAGATTTTCATGAAATTTCATCCAATATTATTTTGCAACCATCAAAGGATATATTATTTGATGGCTTTAGAGATCTATTAAGCAATGCGATTAAATTATATACAGTATATATATACATACATATATATATATATAT
>JBBPBX010012385.1:37441-54158 GCA_038048925.1 Garcialebias charrua
CTGCACCTTAATGAGTATCTGCTCAGATGAAGAGTGTCCTCGTGCTTAATAAAAACCATTCTCTGAAGTTATGAGGTATCTGGAGATGACCAGCAGTGGAAATGTAATAACATTCTGTAATAAAGAAAAAAGATGAGTATTCTTATCCCTCCCACCCAAACAAAACAAATAAAAACACTGTTTGAAACAGAGCAGCTGTGAATTAATGCTTTCACTGCACACTGAAATAAGAAAGTTACCTTGACTCTCTGTCCCACTTGTCAACTTACATCACACATAACCTTTGACAACTCAGTTCTACTGAAGATGTTACCAAACCAAACCCGTCCAGATCCATTTATTTTAATCGTGTTAAGTTAGTTGCCATACACTTGTTTCATTAAAATCCAAGTTATAAAAAACAGGACATTCTAATTGTGGTAATAGATTATAGACACACACTTGAAATGATATTCTGACATCTCTTAAAAATTTTTTTAAAGGTTGCTCTTCAGGAAATATTTGTTGAAATTAAAATATTTAAATATGCACCTCCTAACTTTTTTCTCAAAGAAATAAAGTGTCAACTTGAAATTCAATATAATGATGTAGTTTTACAAAAAAAAATACAAAAAAAACCCACTTGTGTTTATCATCTCAGATAAACTAATTTATTCAATCTACACTGAAATTGATATTTTTGAAAACAGCCATTTTGTACTTTATCTGTATTTCTCATACAAAAAGTGCATCTTTGTTAAAAATAACAAACAAAAATAAAACGGAGATTTGCGAACATCGAGTGTTTTATTGTTTTAGTGTATCTACATAGACTCACAAGTATGATCAGAAACAATGACCAATTATTAATGTTTTTTAAACTTTTTTAACTGATAAAATAATATCTGTTTAAACATGCACGTAGAAGGACTTCCGGCTGAATGGCGGTGGGATAAGTTGTGTTTAGGTGCGCTCCTGCGGAACTGGCCTGTTTTCCAACTAATGCCTGGCACTTTCTTCCGATTTTGACCGCAAACAATAGACAACTTACACATTCTACGCATATCCCCTGTTCGATCGCCAAAATGCCATCAAAATCTACTAAAGGAGCTAAAGGAGTAAGTTCGATCGAAGCTCACCTGTGGCCTACTCCTCGTGGCGGAACCTCGAGCTGTCCTGGGTCACCTCCTCCGTCTAAAGCAGCAGCTGCCGCTGCAGTTTGTGACGTCGGCAGCCTCAAACAGGAGCTGCTGGTGGCTCTCCGAGAGGACTTTACTGCTATAATTAAAGCAGAATTCCATGCCGCTCTGGGTGAAAGTCTCTCGTCGATCAACGCCGAGCTGTCCGCCTTCAAAAAGGAGCTATCATCGGGGCTAGCTGCAGTGCAGGAGAACTTCACGGGGCTAAAGCTAACGGTAGCAGAGGTGGAGAAGTCCGTCTCCACCTGCACAGATGACATCGTTAGCCTCCAGAAAAAAGTCGAGAGCCTCACGAAGACGGTGGCACAGCTGGAGGATAAATGTGACGATTTTGAATCCCGGTCCCGACGTCAGAACATCCGGATTATCGGTGTCCCGGAGGATGACCCTTCATCGGCTACAACGGCTGCGGTCTCCCGGATGCTAAAGGAGGCTTTCGGCTTCGAGGAGGAGCCGCTGCTGGATCATGCTCACCGCATCCCAGTACCCAAACCGAAGGCAGGCGAGCGGCCCCGTCCAATTGTGGCTAAGCTACACTACCACACGGACTGTGTGAAAATCCTGGCGAAGGCGAAGGAGCAGCAGCAGGTCAAAGCGAACGGTACAAATATCTTTGTGTTCCCCGACTACACTGCCAGAACGGCTCGCGCGCGGGCCGCCTTCACTGAGTGCCGCCGCAAACTTCGCAACGTCCAGGGGGTTCGGTTCGGCCTGCTCCACCCGGCCCGGCTGAAGATCACGCATGAGGGAACCACACGAGTGTTCACGTCCCCTGAAGAGGCGAGTGTGTACATCGAGTCGATTGCAAAATGAGAAATATAATTAGTGTACTTTGTTTTACACTCAGGGAATGTCAGTATTATTAGTCATTATTATTATTATTATTATTATTCATGTTTAAAAATATAATCAGAGTGCTCTGTTTACACTCACGGATTTAATGGGCAGAAATAATAATCAGTGTGCCATTTCTTTCATACTCAGGGAACGTTATTATTATTAGTTATTATTATTATTATTATTATTATTATTATTATTCATGTTTAAAAATATAATCAGAGTGCTCTGCTTACACTCACGGATTTAATGGGTAGAAATAATAATCAGTGTGTTTTTTTTTCTCTCATACTCAGGGAACGTCAGTATTATTAGTTATTATTATTATTATTATTCATGTTTTAAAAATATAATCAGAGTGCTCTGTTTACACTCACGGATTTAATGGGTAGAAATAATAATCAGTGTGCTTTTTCTTTCATACCCAGAGAACGTTAGTATTATTAGTTATTAGTTAGTCATTCGTGTTTAAAAACATAATTAGAGTGCTTTGTTTACATTCACGGATTTAATGTTTAGAAATATAATTAGCCAGCTTTTTTTTTTTTTTCTTCTTTTATTTTTATTTTTTTTCATAGTCGGGGAACGTTAGTATTATTAGTTATTATTACTATTCATGCTTAGAAATATAATTAGGGTGTTTTGTTTGCATCCACGGATTTAATGTTTATAATTATAATTACTGTGTATTGTTTGCATTCACGGTTTTAATGTTTAGAATTATAATCAGTGTGTTTTATTTACATTTAGGGATTTAATGTTTTGGATTATATGGTGGGCTTTGGTTCGCATTTGGGGAATGTTATTACTATTAGTTATTATTATTAACAATCACTGCTTTTTTAGTTGTTGTTTTTTTTGTTGTTGTTTGTTTTTTAAAGAGTTCTTGCTCTTCCAGATTAGTGCCTATTACATATTTTAAATTTTCTTTTCATTTAGCTAGTTCTGTGGGAGTCACCTGGTACAGGTTGTGATGTGGTGCCATTTGACCGTAAGGACAAGTTTTCTAGTGACTCCTGTTGGAGTCTGCACAGTCCCTTCATCTGGGGAAGGGCCAAGTGCAAGTGGGGGGGGTTTTTTCTCCTGGGGTGGGGGCGGGGATTGGGAAGGATGGCAATATTTTACAACCCTTATTATGAACAACAGGTCACATGGCTGTTGATTTGAAAGCTTCCTCGACATCATCTGCTGTCAGATTCCTAAGCTGGAATGTTAAAGGTCTTAACAATCCGGTGAAACGGTCTAAAATATATTCTCATATGAAACGCCTGAATCCAGACGTAATATTCCTACAGGAAACACATTTGCAAAATTCAAATCAGGTCAGGCTTAAATATCCATGGATTGGGGAGATTTACCACTCGAGCTTCAACTCAAAAGCCAGAGGAGTTGCCATACTATTTAATAAGAATATTCATTTTACAGCATCAAAAATAATGAAGGATACAAATGGCAGATTTCTTATAATCGCGGGCTCTCTGTTCCATACCCCCGTTTTATTAGTGAACATTTATGCACCAAACTTTGATAACCCAGACTTTATAAACAATTTAGTAAGCACACTTCCATATCTTGACACTCATCTGTTAATTTTAGCTGGGGACCTGAATTGTGTTATGAACACATCATTAGATCGCTCTTCGTCTCGGCCCTGCACACAGTCTAATATGTCTAAATCTATTTTGGATTTTATGTCCCAAAATGGATATGTAGATCCATGGAGGGCACAGAATCCACTAACAAGGACCTATTCTTTTTACTCGCAGGTGCACCAATCCTATTCCCGTATAGATTATTTTTTTGTTGACAGCTCTTTAATGCAGAGAGTCACTTCTTCTGAATACTATCCGATTGTTATCTCAGACCATTCTCCTCTAAGCATTGATATAAACTTTATAAATAAACCCCGTTCTAGTCCTCGTTGGAGATTTAATAGTCTCCTGTTATCAGATGAGCCATTTAATAAATTCATCTTATCAGCAATTGACGATTTCCTAATGTTCAATAAGAGCGATACAATTTCTCCCTCACTATTATGGGAAACATTAAAAGCCTATATTCGTGGTCAGATTATTTCTTTTTCAGCTAATGTCAATAAAAATCTACGCACTAAGATATCAGAAATATCAACAAAAATTCAGAATATTGACAGGCAAAATGCTGTTAATCCGTCACATGATTTGCTGAAACAGCGACAGGATCTTCAAATGGAACTTGATCTTTTAACAACATCTGATGCGGAGCGTCTCTTAATCCGATCTCGAGCCACTTATTATGAGCATGGGGAAAAACCAAGTAGACTTTTGGCACATCAACTGAAACGAAAGGCTAGCTCTCACACAATATCGCAAATCAAGGATCGATCGGGCAACCTTGTCTCAGACCCTGTCTCCATTAGTGACACCTTTAAAAAATTCTACTGCGATCTGTATAAATCTGAACTACAAGCAGACTCAAACGAGCTACTCGCCTTTCTTCAGAATATTGACATTCCTAGGATAGACAAATTGATTTCTGACCAACTTGAGGCTCCCATTAAATTAGAAGAAATATTAGAGTCAATTAAGAATATGCAAAGTGGTAAAACACCTGGCTCGGATGGTTTCTCTGCCGAATTTTTCAAAAAATTTAAAGATAAGATAGCCCCTCTTGCCTGGGAGGAGTCGACGAGGGACACGCCCCCAGAAACCATCTTGGCTACAGCAAACTGGTTGGTCCACATAAGTTGCTTACTTGGTGGGTTAACTTCAGTGTGCTTTGGACTACTCTGACTGAGGAAGCCCTCTGGAGTGAGGGTGAAACGTTTCTGCTAAAAAGAAACTGTCCAGATGAACTGATTGAGAATGAGCGGATTTGATACCTGGACTATTGAGAATTAACTTTCTTGTCTTGAACCACTTTGGACATGTCTGCCTGCCTGGGAGGAGTCGACGAGGGACACGCCCCCAGAAACCATCTTGGCTACAGCAAACTGGTTGGTCCACATAAGTTGCTTACTTGGTGGGTTAACTTCAGTGTGCTTTGGACTACNGCAAAGCAGCGTATGAGTCAATGTACACAGTATATGTATGAGGTAGTAGTTGATGTTGTTGTAGAGGCAAAAAGTGGCATATGCAGTAAGGCACATTGGGCATCCCTAAATAAGACCGTTCAGAGCACACTGTATATGTACCAGCAGTGGTGTAGATATTAGAGTAGTGTAAATAAATGTAAACAGTAGTAATTACATGTAAGCAGTAGTAATAAAAGTAAACAGTATTAATAAATGTAAACAGAGAATGTAAACAGTATTATGATTATAGGCAGTGATGTAATACAGACATTAGTGCAAGTATGAGAAGTAGTGCAAACTGTATGAGCACATGACCGAGAGTTTAGTGAAAACCCGTTTGGTGACACAGAGTCTAGTGTTAAAAACTTTGTGTTGAGTGATAGTATGTGAGAAAGTTTTAGTGTTAAGGCAGTTCAAATGGGAGGGGAGGCAGAGCAGGCAGAGTGTTTAGCATTCTGACTGCCTGATGAACAGAGCTGTCTCTCAGTCTGCTGGTTCGAGCCTGGAGACTCCTCAGTCTCCTTCCTGATGGCAGCAGTCTGAAGCAGCTGTGTAGTGGGTGTGTGGGATCACCTGCCATGCGGTGGGCTTTCCGAGTGAGGCGTTTGCTGTGTAAGTCCTGCAGTGAGGGCAAGGAGGTGCCCACGATCTTCTCAGCTGCTCTCACAATGCGCTGGAGGCTCTTGCGGCAGGATGCAGTACATGCACCAAACCACACAGTGATGCAGCTGGTCAGGACACTTTCTATGGCACCTCTGTAGAAGGTGCTCATGATGGGGGTTGAAGCTCCAGCCCTTTTCAGCTTGCGGAGAAAGTAGAGACGCTGGTGAGCCTTCTTTGCCAGTGCTGCAGTGTTCCTGCTCCAGGACAGGTCCTTTGAGACGTGCACTCCCAGGAACTTGGTGCTGTCCACTCTCTCCACTGCGGTGCTGTTGATGGTCAGAGGAGGATGTTGGGCATCCCTCTTCCTGAAGTCCACAACAATCTCCTTTGTCTTCTCCACGTTGAGAGTGAGATTGTTGTGTCCGCACCACAAGGCCAGGCGGCTCACCTCGTTCCTGTAGTCCGTCTCATCGTTGTTGCTGATGAGACCTACCACTGTTGTGTCATCCGCAAACTTGATGAAGTGGTTGGAGCTGTACGATGGTGTGCAGTCATGTGTTAGCAGGGTGAATAGAAGGGGGCTCAGCACACATCCTTGTGGGGCCCCTGTGTTCAATGTGATGGTGCTAGATGTGTTACTCCCGATCCGTACTGTCTGTGGTCTCCCGGTCAGGAAGTCTAGCAGCCAGTTACACATTGAGGTGTTCAGCCCCAGACTGTCCAGTTTATGGATGAGCTGTTGGGGGATGATGGTGTTAAATGCCGAGCTGAAGTCGATGAACAACATTCTAACATAGGAGTCCTTCGTGTCCAGATGTGTGAGAGCTGTGTGAAGGGCAGAGGAGATGGCATCGTCGGTTGAGCGATTAGGTCGGTATGCAAATTGGAAGGGATCCAGGGAGTCAGGGAGGACAGATGTGATGCTTTTCATGACTAGCCGTTCAAAGCACTTCATCAGGATGGGGGTGAGTGCTACTGGGCGATAGTCATTGAGGCATGCGGGCGTTGCCTTCTTTGGGACAGGGATGATGGTGGTGGCTTTGAAACAGGTGGGGACGATGGCCTGGCTCAGTGAGATGTTAAAGATGTCCGTGAAGACCGCTGCGAGTTCCCCTGCACAGTCCTTCAGCACACGACCAGGTATGTTGTCAGGACCAGAGGCCTTCCGGGCGTTAATCTTGATGAATGATCGCCTTACGCTGTCTGAGGACAGCGTCAGCACCTGGCCATCAGGAGAGGGGGGGAGTTTATGTGCTGGTGTGCTGTTACTTGCCTCGAACCGAGCAAAGAACTCATTCAGTTCATTCAGCGCAGAGGCTGAGCTGTCACAGGTCTGGGGGGGTGGTTTGTAGTTTGTGATGGTCTGTATTCCCTGCCACAGACTGCGTGTATCCCTGCTGTCCTTGAAACGGTGAGCTATTTTCCCAGAATACTGCTTCTTTGCCTTTCTGATGCCCCGGTCCAGGTTGTTTCTGGCTGCCCTCAGGCCCACCTGATCTCCCGCTTTGAAGGCAGCATTCCTGGCTCTCAGGAGTCTGTAAACCTCAGCTGTCAGCCATGGCTTCTGGTTAGCCCGAACAGTGATGGTTTTAAGGTTGGTTACATCATCAATGCACTTGGTGATGTATGAACATACAGTGTCTGAGTACTCCTGGAGACATGTGGTGTTGTTTGTGGTAGCAGCTTCTTTGAACATACTCCAATCTGTGGTGTCAAAACAGTCCTGGAGTGCCTCTGAAGACCCCTCTGGCCACACTCGTATCTGCTTGCGGACTGGTTTTGTGACTTTCACCAGTGGCCTGTATGCTGGCTTTAGCATAACACAGATATGGTCAGAAGCACCAATGTGGGGGAGGGGGATGGCTCTGTAGGAATTTTTCATGGTGGTGTAAACCTGGTCCAGGGTGTTGTTTCCTCTTGTTGCAAAGTTTATGTTTCTGTATGTTTTTGGAAGAACACTCTTTAAATCTGCATGGTTGAAATCACCAGCCGTGATGAGAAAAGCATCAGGGTGGGCTGTTTGTTGCTCACTGATGTGCAGATATAGTTCATTCAGTGCCTCACCTCTATCTTTGCTGTTGGAGCTTGGGGGGACATATACAGCAACAATCAGAACAGCTGTAAACTCCCTCGGTAAAAAGAACGGTCTGCATTTAATAGTCATGAACTCCACTAAATGTGAGCAGTGTTTGTAGACCACAGCAGCATCACGACACCATGCGTTGTTGATGTAAACACAGAGCCCCCCTCCCCATCTCTTACCTCCCTCGAGGGTTCGGTCCGCTCTGTAGCATGTTAGCTGCTCCAGCTGAATAGCATGGTCCAGAACGTTGTTGTTGAGCCACGTTTCCGTGAATACAAACACACAACAGTCTCTCACAGTCTTTTGTGTCGTTCGCAGCAGGCGTATATAATCCAATTTGTTGTCCAAGGAGCGCACGTTAGCCAGAACCATGGATGGGATCGCCGGCCTGTGTGGGCTAGCTGCTAGCCTAGCTCTGATACCTCCGCGTTTACCCCGCTTCTGTTTCCTGTCACGCCGCTTGTGGCGTTTCCATGGCGGGCGCGGTGAAGCGTCACGCCGCTTGTGGTACTTCCACGGCGGGCGCGATGGAGGGAAGGTCCGGGCTGGCTTCCAGAGCAGCTCGCAGTCACGAAGCTGATGTAACTCCACCTCGAGCTCATGTAGCTTCTCCTGGAGTTCGCTGTTTATTCCCAAATGAGCGGTTTTTCCGACATCAAGCAGGAATTCACGGCTATACTTGCGTTCTTGAACACGTAAACATGACGAAGACGTGCCGGCAAATTGCGGCGTGCAGGACAAGACAGACGAAAGCACCGTGTTGCTGGGAGAGAGAGAAGCCGCAACGTTTGCACGCGCCGCCATGTTGGAAATCGTGATCCTGTGATTGGAAATCGTTGGAAATCGTGATCCTTCCTGGTCATTGTTCAAGGGCGTGTCAGTTGCAGACATTTGTGCTGTTGCGAACTGGAGCTCTTTAAACACTTTTGCAAAGTACTACAGTTTGGATGTTACTATGTGTGATGTCACTCAGGATGTTCTTTCTAATACACAATAGAAAGTAGCTTTGAGATGCCTTCTGGTCAAGGGCAGACGTTCACACTAACAGGCATTTCACTGAGCATTTCAAGGGCGTGAATGAATTACGTTCCCATAGCAAGTATGTTGCACCGAGAGACCGAACTGAAAGGGAACTGAAAGTTATGCACCATAACTCATGTTCCCTGAAGGAAGGGAACGAGGTGCAACATAGCTGGCCCTTTTCAATGCTGAAAGCTCGGTGAAGTGCAATTTTGGAGACAGTTGGAGGGGCGTCAGTCGCCTAAGTACCTAAAGGGCGGTACCTCTGGCGCGGGGTGACGCCCCCTGCCGTAAAAGGCGTGAATGTATTCCTTCAGGTAATCGCGTGGGGGCGCAATTCCCATAGCAAGTATGTTGTACCTCGTTCCCTTCCTTCAGGGAACATGAGTTATGGTGCATAACTTTCAGTTTTTCAAAGTAAGATTGGACATGACACAATTGATGGATGAACCACACAATCGGCATGGATTTTTATTTAAAATAAATTAGTTTAAATTATTTAGCACCTGTTGCACGTGTGTTCAGCCCACAGCTGCCAGAGAAGCTTCCCCCTGCAGCATGTCAGATCTTTGCTTGTCAGCAGAGAAGTGGGTGTGGCTGAGAGCACTGGCAGATGACAGAGAGCAGTGGAGGCAGAGAGCAGCTGAGTCAGAGAGCAGCTGAGGCCAAGAGCAGATGAGTTAGAGAGCAGCAGAGGCAGAGAGTAGCAGAGGCAGAGAGCAGCAGAGGCAGAGAGCAGCAGATGACAGAGAGCAGCAGAGGCAGAGAGCATCTGAGGCAGAGAGCAGCTGAGGCAGAGAGCAGCGGAGACAGAGAGCAGCGGAGACAGAGAGCAGCGGAGACAGAAAGCAGCAGAGACAGAGAGCAGCAGAGAAGGAGAGCAGCGGAGGCAGGGAGCAACGGAGGCAGGGAGCAACGGAGGCAGGGAGCAGCGGAGGCAAAGAGCAGCTGAGGCAGAGAGCAACGGAGGCAGAGAGCAGCAGAGACAGAGAGCAGCGGAGACAGAGAGCAGTGGAGACAGAGAGCAACGGAGGCAGGGAGCAACGGAGGCAGAGAGCAATGGAGGCAGAGAACAGATGAGGCAGAAAGCAGATGAGGCAGAGAGCAGATGAGGCAGAGAGCAACGGAGGCAAAGAGCAGATGAGGCAGAGAGCAGCTGAGGCAGAGAGCAGCTGAGGCAGAGAGCAGCGGAGGCAGAGAGCAACGTAGACAGAGAGCAACTGAGGCAGAGAGCAGCGAAGGCAAAGAGTAGCAGAGGCAGAGAGCAGCTTAGGCAGAGAGCAGCAGAGGAAGAGAGCAGTGGAGGCAGAGTGCAACGAAGGCAGAGAGCAACAGAGGCAGAGAGCAACTGAGGCAGAGAGCAGCAAAGGTAGAGAGCAACAAAGGCAGAGAGCAGCTGAGGCAGAGAGCAGCGGAGGCAGAGAGCAGCTGAGGCAGAGAGCAGCTGAGGCAGCGAGCAGCGGAGGCAGAGAGCAACGTAGACAGAGAGCAACTGAGGCAGAGAGCAGCGAAGGCAAAGAGTAGCAGAGGCAGAGAGCAGCTTAGGCAGAGAGCAGCAGAGGAAGAGAGCAGTGGAGGCAGAGTGCAACGAAGGCAGAGAGCAACAGAGGCAGAGAGCAGCTGAGGCAGAGAGCAGCAAAGGTAGAGAGCAACAAAGGCAGAGAGCAGCTGAGGCAGAGAGCAGCGGAGGCAGAGTACAGCTGAGGCAGAGAGCAGAGGAGGCAGAGAGCAGCGGAGGCAGAGAGCAACGGAGGCAGAGAGCAGATGAGGCAGAGAGCAGCGGAGGCAGAGTGCAGTTGAGGCAGAGAGCAACGGAGGCAGAGAGCAGCTGATGCAGAGAGCAGATTAGGCAGAGAGCAGCTGAGGCAGAAAGCAGCAGAGGAAGAGAGCAGCGGAGGCAGAGTGCAGCTGAGGAAGAGAGCAACGGAGGCAGAGAGCAACGGAGGCAGAGAGCAGCTGATGCAGAGAGCAGAGGCAGAGAGCAGCAGAGGCAGAGAGCAGCTGAGGCAGAAAGCAGCAGAGGAAGAGAGCAGCGGAGGCAGAGTGCAGCTGAGGAAGAGAGCAACGGAGGCAGAGAGCAGCTGAGGCAGAGAGCAGCTGAGGCAGAGAGCAGCGGAGGCAGAGAGCAGCGGAGGCAGAGAGCAGCTGAGGCAGAGAGCAGCAGAGGCAGAGAGCAGATGAGGCAGAGAGCAGCTGAGGCAGAGAGCAGATGAGGCAGAGAGCAACGGAGGCAGAGAGCAACGGAGGCAGAGAGCAGATGAGGCAGAGAACAGCGGAGGCAGAGAGCAGCTGAGGCAGAGAGCAGCTGAGGCAGAGAGCAGATGAGGCAGAGAGCAGCTGAGGCAGAGAGCAGATGAGACAGAGAGCAGCGGAGGCAGAGAGCAGATGAGGCAGAAAACAGTTGAGGCAGAGAGCAGATGAGGCAGAGAGCAACGGAGGCAGAGAGCAGCCGAGGCAGAGAGCAGCAGAGGCAGAGAGCAGCGGGGGCAGAGAGCAGCGGAGGCAGAGAGCAGCGGAGGCAGAGAGCAGCGGAGGCAGAGAGCAGCGGAGGCAGAGAGCAGCGGAGGCAGAGAGCAGCGGAGGCAGAGAGCAGCGGAGGCAGAGAGCAGCGGAGGCAGAGAGCAGCGGAGGCAGAGAGCAGCGGAGGCAGAGAGCAGCTGAGGCAGAGAGCAGCGGAGGCAGAGAGCAGCGGAGGCAGAGAGCAGCGGAGGCAGAGAGCAGCGGAGGCAGAGAGCAGCGGAGGCAGAGAGCAGCGGAGGCAGAGAGCAGCGGAGGCAGAGAGCAGCGGAGGCAGAGAGCAGCTGAGGCAGAGAGCAGCTGAGGCAGAGAGCAGCTGAGGCAAAGAGCAGCTGAGGCAGAGTGCAGCTGAGGCAGAGAGCAGCTGAGGCAGAGTGCAGCTGAGGCAGAGAGCAGATGAGGCAGAGAGCAGCTGAGGCAGAGTGCAGCTGAAGGCAGAGAGCTTTGGCGGCAGAGAGCTTTGGAGGCAGAGAGCAGCAGAGGCAGAGATCAAGGCATGCTGTTCTTTTAGAGCATTTAGTGTTTAGAAAAAAATAGGGACATTGTAAGAGTGTGGGAAGGGTTTAAAACGCCTTCACATACCTGTATATAAATACTAAAATAAACTACTACCGGTACTTACTACTACTACTTGTGTACATAATTCGGTTCCATCTCATGTACCACATGATATGGTAATGACAATAAAGTTTACTTGAACTTGAACCTGGACTACTATATCCCTACTTTGCGTTTTTTCACTAATCGTGCGTGTGTGTGTGTGTGGGTTGTTCCCAACCCTCCAAGACAAACGAGGGACTATGGTATGTGTGTTTATGCAGGTATATATAGTATATATTTATAAATGTTTATGAAATTAGGTATTTCAAACAACAATTACTTTATGACTGGGTAAGTAGTTATATAAACACTACATTAGTAGGCATATGAAATTGTAAACGCTAATATTTTATAAAAGTGATTAAATTAATTATGCAGAGTTGTAAAGATGGACAGGTTAAGCTACTTGATTCATCCTGCCCCCTCTCAATTACACTGTAACCTGTGCTTTGTGGTTGTTGGGGTTTTTTGTGTGCACATGATTATTAGAGATATATCAATAAATAAACTCATAGATTCATTCATTCAACCTTTATATTCATTCAACCTTTATTTAGTCAGGTAAATCTTTTGAACCTCATGGGCTCATTTACGAAAACGACCTGCTAAAACTAAAGAACAATGAACAGCAATGCTAGAATTTCCTTAAACAATAAACAAACAAACAATAAACAATAGAAAACAAAAGAGAGAAAAAAACAAAAGAAAGATTTTTTTTTTTTAACAAAGTATCAAAAGACTAGCAAAAAAAAAAAAACTAATTGCACATAGTTTGAAATATGTCAAGCCTTTATTTCTGGTTATTTTGATGAATATGACTTACAAATAATTAAGAAAAAAAATTGTGACAAAAATAAATTGAACACTTTCACAATACTCAAATTTTAAAACAGCACGTTACTGTACTTACAATTTTCACAATACTCAAAACCTCACTGTCATTACTACCACTCTGCCAATAGGACCATGCTGCTGTAGATGTATTTCTTTTTCACTTTTGGCACCTTGTTTTTGCATTTTTGCCGCATGCTTTGAATAAATCCCAGCTTATGTTAGTTTTGGCATCGGCTCTGAGCCTGACTCCGCTCGCATTAAGAGTGTGAACTACAGACTTAAAACTGAACTTATGAGAATCGTGCTGCTGTTGTTCCGTGTATTGTTGTGCACTATTAGTGACTAGCGTATATCTTAGATCTTTTAGCATACCACTGGGTGTTCTGTTTAGCATATAGCTTAGTTTATATCTTAGATCCTTATTTACTGTTTCTTTTTGCACTTTATATTTTTACTATCGTTGAATGTAACTGGAACCCTGAGTACACAATGTCATTCCACCTCATGTACCACATGTGAGGTGGATGACAATAAAGAACCTTGACTTTACTTTTTTTTTTAATTTGCACCTTTATTTTAGTTGGTGGGAAAACTTTATGATCTAGACCCCCCATAAACTATAAAAATATCTCCCGCAGTTTTCTTAATGGTAACGCTAGGCCTAAAGGTTGTTTTGTCCCTACATTTAGCACTTCATATGTCTTTGTGTGTGAGTATGTATTATTATTGTTTGTTAGTTTAACCCATCTGGATGCTTCATTATTTTGCTGTTCATCAGTTGTCTGTTCTTATAGCTGGTGCAGCTGCTTCCTCAACTTCTCCCTGCTGTTCTGGGTGATTGGGTGCTCCGTTAACTTATTTGATTTAGAGGCATTTTAGAGGCAACATTTGGACAAAAGTTCTCAAAGTTAAAGACAACACCCTTCAGGGGGTGCCCAGCACAGGTAGGGCTGCTTTGATGGCGTTGCAGCTAAACGGCTGGGGTGGCAAACAATTGAGAATCATATTTTGTCTTCATATACAGGCACACTGGACCAGAGGCTTCATTGTTTATCCAGTTCTAAAAGCGTTCTGGGGTTTTCAAATCTCATTTGAACTGCTGCCTCCATCTGTTCTTTCTAACAAGTATTTACAGGACCTTTTGAGTTTTCTCTTTTCTTTCTACTTGAACTTTTGCCCAGGACTGTGCTCATACATTCAACCAATCAATTTCATTTCATTCATTCATTCATTGCACAGCAACACCACAGATAGGTTCCCTCTTTCTCCTCAATCTTTGAAGTTCTTTGCCTCAGTTACTGCACACACTCACCCACACACACACACACACACACAACACACACACACACACACACACACACACACACACACACACCAGTAGTTATAAGAACACCAAAAAATCTTCTGACATCAAAAAGCACCTGTAGTTTGTTGGAAATTGATTCACGGAGGTTTGGAGTTAAATTATAGCTTTATAAGACAAGATTGTAAGGTGAGATTTGCCATTTCTTCCAGTTATTTAAAAATATATTTTTTTATCAGAAAAAAAGAATAACATTTTTTATGTTTTATGCATTTTATCATGTCGTCAAACTCTAGTCTAGATGTTTATTTGTATTTGCTGTCAGCAGACTGGTGTATTTTGGAGACGTAAATCTGTATCTCTCACTGACTACAATGGTTTATGTAAGCTCCACTGTCATTTGTTCATGGTCTATCTCCTATAGAAGAAGAGCTGGATGGAGAATTCTGTTTGGGTGGTTTTGCAATACAGTATATTTGTAATTTTCAGAATATAAACATCACTTTTATAAGATTGGTATTTCACCACATGCTCTTCATGGCAACACAGTGCAGAAACCCAATGGTTACAATTACTGGTGTGCCAAAATGTGCAAGCAATAGCTGCCATGACATGTTGGAATTATTTGGGGTCCAAGCCAGTGGTGGCAAAGGAACGCCTCAAAGCAACAGTGTTTCCATGCATCCAGCAAAGTATGGAACCCTATTGAAACTGTTCCGTTTTTATTATTTTTATTTGTATTCCGTAAATAAAAGTCATGCTTCAGCCCAAACCGTAAGTAGTAGTATTAAGATGATATTTACATGGTGGTGGTAACTATGGCCTGCAAATCTTTACTAAATCAGTCATGGAGTCTATACTGTCAGCGATTTTGCGGTTTTTCAATTTTTTTTTATAAAAGTCTGAAAAATAAAGTGGAAAAACAGTTAAAATGCTAATGAGTGTTCTTCAAACTGTCAGCACATTTATTACTTTTCAGTTTTAGCAAGACAAGAAAAAGGTTTTACTGTGGATCTGCTGTCATCCAGATGACATGTTCACTGTTTTTAATAAGCTTGATCATCAAGTGTAGTGCAGGAGATTGTACAGGTATGTTTGTTTTTATGCTTGTTAGCAAAATATCTCATAAAGTCCAAGACATACTTTAATAAAAGTCTCATAAAGTAATTAATGGATGTAGCCTACATCCACAACTTATTACCTTTTGGAATCATTCCAATTAAAGATGGCTGCCACAGCCAAGTGATTGTTTCAAACACAAAAATGGCTGTAACTCAAGTAATATGAGATATTGAGCTAAAATCAGGTGTGATAGTAGCATATTACTATCCTTACTCGACAGCATGTGGGATCGACCTTGAGGAGGCTCATAACGCAGATCAGTGGAGTGGATTCCCATAAATTTGGCCATTTTGGACCAAGAAAGTTCCAACAGGACTCAAGACTGACAATAAAAATCAGTCTACCTGAAGAAAATCAACAGTCGTGGCTTATCTGAATCTGACTCCCCCGTTTGGCCTCAGATACGAGTCAACTATCAAATTTATCCTGGGACATAGACAAATGGGACCTAGGGACAAAGGCTTTGTCTATCACAGCGACGTGCACTCCGCCCATCTTTTGGACGACTGTACAAACTTAATCTCCCTGTATTTCGGTACAATGATAATGAAGCTTAGTCTGAGTCTGATTCTTCTCATTACATACTCCAATGCTACACATTGTGACAATCAAGATTAAACCTGTGGCATTAACTGCTGGTGGCAGCCATGTTTGTCTGTTAGCAAAATGTCTTAATAACCATGGGGTGGATTTTATTGCAGCTTGCAGAATAAATTATTTAATCAAGAAATTAATCATTGGATGTCTATAACTAATAACATTTTGGAGCCAACTCCATTTAAGATGGCCACCACAGCTATAACTGACTATAACCCAGTCAATTTTACTTCAACAGAAACACCAAGTGCTATTTTGTTACACTTTGCTTCAAACTTTGACAATCAATGCTAGACTGTAGTAGTCTGCCTGTTATGCCTCCCTGTTAGCCAAATATCTCATCAACTTCTGGACATTTGTTATTGAAACTTTCTGAAAACAGTCCACACAATACATATCTAGAACTGAGTAAGCTGCAGAAAGTATTAATTCATGTTATTAAAGGCTTCTGAAAGAAAAATGTCAAAGTTGTAGCAGTCACCTTAAAAATTACAATATGCACATATTGTAATCACAAGAAACCACTCAGTATATGTGTTGTGAATTACGCTCAGCTCCTACCGTATCAACTTTTAGCTCAAAACCTGCACAACTGACTGAGGTATACCCTGATGCATGCTCAATAATCCAGGTAGAAAAATCTAAAAAAAATCTAAATCTGGTCCTCTGGACATTCAAAAAACAAAACACATTTGCCCTCATTCACGAACCGTTCGTACGCACAGATTTGTTCTTAAACTGTGCGTACGAGCGATTTAGGATCATTTGTGGCATTCAACAATGTTTTCGTATCCTAGGATTTTTTTCAGATACGAACAAAATTTACGAGTGGTCCAGACCTGTCGTATATTTTACGAGCAGTCGGTCCGCTGTTATCCAGATGGATTTCCTTAATAACTTCATATTTCGTTATTTAGAAAATATTTTGGGTTTAAAAAAATCACGCACCATAATTATTCTTGACAATAGGT
>JBBPBX010012386.1:0-10803 GCA_038048925.1 Garcialebias charrua
GCCATCAGCCAAGCCAATTAGATTGGAATGTTTGCCATTCTTTAGCAAACAATGGACACAAGTCCCCCAGCATATCCCCCCCAAATGCATTCTCCTACTACAAAAGCCTTCACATTTACATAGAAGGAAAAAGTCTCCAGGCATGCTTACTCAAGGATTACAAATTCCTAAAAAAAAGAGCCATTTGGCTGAGCTCTGGTAAAGATTGTACTGATTTAAATATCCTGGGATTTCCAGTGTTAAGCAGTTGACAAGAGTGTTTGAACTGGGTGAGGGGTTGGGAGTGACTGGCAGATAGATTTGTAAATTGTCTGCATACATGTGAAAAGACAGGTTATGACGTGTGATGATTGATCCTAATGGCAGCATGTAAAGAGAGAAGAGGACTGGCCCTAGAATAGATCCCTGTGGTACGCCAGTGGTCAGAGGGGTTGATGAAGAGGAGGAAGTTATCATGACACCTAGTGGAGATCGCCTATCATGACAGAAAAAGTTCTCCCAGACAGGTAAGATTTGAACCACTCAAGCACAGCTCCCTGGAGGCCAACCTGCTGAGACAAGCGGTTGATTAGTACCTGATGGTCGACGGTGTCAAAAGCTGCTGAGAGGTCTAACATCACCAGCAGAGCAGGGTTTTTTGCATCCAGGGACAGAAGAATGTCATTCTGTACTTTGAGCAGTGCAGATTCAGTGCTGTGACGAGCTCGAAAACCTGACTGAAATTTTTCAAACAGGTTGTTGAGTTCTAGAAAAGATTGAAGTTGAATAAAAACAATCTTTTCTAGGACCTTTGATAGAAATGACAGATGGGAAACTGGTCTGAAATTAGAGAGAGCTGTAGGATCTAGGCCTGGTTTTTTGAGAAGAGGCCTGACCACAGCGTGTTTGAAAGCAGATGGCACAAAACCTGAAGATAGACAGCTGTTAATAAATGACAAAACACAAGGACCAATTACATCAAAGGATTGTTTGAACATTTTAGAGGGAATGATGTCCAGAGAACAGTTAGTTGGTTTCATCTGCTGAACCACCTTGGTGAGGTGAGGCAGTGAGACCAGGTCAAATTGGTCAAAAACAGCTGTGGTTATGACATGACAGTTTATTATTCTTTTTTTTATAAGGTACAGACGAGTGAAGGGCCAAGTTCCATCGTCTTGGATTCCGGAGGGGTTTGCTGCTTGCTCTAGTCGTCCAATGGTCGTCCAGTGGTCCCACATGATGAGGAATCTGTTCCAGTTTGTTTAAAATCAGAAACTGCCCATCATTCCTTGTTGAAGAGTGTATTTGACCTGGTATTTATTCTGGTATTTATTCTGCAGCCAATCATTTTCATTAAAAGACATCAAATCACCCACAGTTCTCATATTGTATTCAGTTTCAACTGTTTTTAGTTTATAATTATAGCTTTTATTCTGAACTTTATCAGTCTCCTCCTGGAGGAAGAACCATACAGCAAGAACCATACAGCAACATGCATGTTTTTAAGTTTTGTACTTGTCAATAAAAAACTAAACTGGTAAGTTGCCAAAAAAACAATCACTACATCTGTTTTTTTATTTGCAGTAGAACTTCTCATTAGACATTAAACAACGTATCTTATTGAAATAAAGAAGGTGAAACTTAGTGCAACTGTTTTATTCAAACTAAAGGAAAGCACACATTCATTTAGCAATGCCTGTTACACAGCAACACCAAATGTACTTCAAACGCAGATTTATTTATAGAAATTACATTTTCACTCATTTGTTGCTGTGGTACATAACTGCACACAAACTTCTGGACCAACTGGAGCGTCATCCATCCCTGGACCAACTGGAGCTTCATCCATCCATGTAACTCACCTTATGCAGAAATATAACAGAAAGGAGGAAAGTAAAAGTACAGTATACAAACATTAGGGTTCATTTATGAACACACACACACACACACACCTAGATTATATATATAACTAAACACACACACACACACACACACACATATTGTATATATATAAATAAACACACACACCTATATTATATATATAAACACACACACACATCTATATTATATATATATATATATATATAAATATATATATATATATATATATATATATATATATAAACACACACCTATATTATATATATATATATATATATATATATATATATATATATATATATATATATATAAATAAACGCACACAGCATACATATATAGGTGCGTGTGTTTATTTGCCAGTTATGAACGAAAATATTAGTATCATTTAATCACTGACTACATAAAATCATAACACTAAAAGCTGTCTCTTAAATCATACCTGGTGTTTCGATCCTCTGGAGGATACGGTGACTTTTTTCAGGTGGTTTCTCGTAGCCCAGCCACAAAGAAGGATGCAGGTTTTTGTTTTCGGAGCATTTTCAACACACACTAGTTGCAGCCACAAATTCAGCTTCGTTTGATTATTCGTACAGCCACGAACAGCGCAACAGGTACCCGAGCTCCGCAATGACATCATTTAATGCATTTGGAACATGCAACATGCAACATCATGCAACATCAAAATTAGTGCATTCATACTTCTACTCCTCTCTGTCTTTTTTTTATTTTTTATAATGTAAGCTTGACCACAGGTTTACTAAGCCTGCCGGACCGCGTGAACACCCGTCCGTCTTGTGCAGGAGGTGGACAGGCCTGCACAACTGGTGATGCAGTGTCTGTAGAGATGGCAGGTTCAGCCTGTTGCACAGTAGGCTCAGGCTGTGGACATTGTAGAGCGGGTGGAGAAGCATCTCCAGATGAAGCAGGCATGCACAACAGGTGGCGACGGTTGCGTCTCAGAGTCGTCCCCTGTTGTGTCTCAACGATGTAAGACCTAGGAGTAGTACTGTCACCAGCAACTACAGCAGGGGTCCCCCAGGTGTTCTGGTGATCCAACTTGGAGATAATGTTGTCGCCTGATTTCAGTGGGGCTAAGGGCTTTGTGCCATGACACTGATTGTAGTAGAATGCTTGTCTCGTTTTTCTTTAGCATCCTTACACCTGACTGCTCGTAGATCAGGCCATCGGGTTGGAGATTTGACTCGCGCATGGGGAGTGTTGTTTTGATCTTTCTTCCCATGAGTAATTCTGCAGGGCTGACACCTGTGGTGGCGCACGGGGTAGAACGGTAACACATGAGTGCGAGCAAAGGGTCTTTCTGTTTCAAGATTCTCTTTGCAATCTGTACCCCTCTCTCAGCGTGTCAATTTCCTTGAGGGTTATGTGGGCTCGAAGTGATGTGCTGAAAATCGAACTCTTGAGCAAACTCCTGAAATTCTGCACAGGCAAACTGTGGCCCGTTATCTGAAACAACTTGGTCCGGGCAGCCGAAGCGAGCAAAGAGTGCCTTTAGTTTAAGCACCACTTGTGACGCAGTTGTCGTCGGCATGTGGAGTATCTCAAGGAACCTGGAGAAGTAATCTGACACTACCAGGTAAGTGTGTTTGTTAAAGTCACACAGATCGATTGCAAGTCTTTCCCAGGGTCTGCCAGGTAGTGGGGTAGAGATGAGAGGCTCCCTACGCTGAGAATTTTTCATCTCACGGCAAGTTTGACAGGATTCCACTTTCTGTTTAATGTCAGAAGAGATGCCCGGCCACCACACGGAAGCATTAGCCCGCTCTCTGCCTTTGGTCAGACCCTGATGTCCATCATGGATCCGATCTAGTATGTCAGCTCTTAAAGTGGACAGGACTAACATGCGACAGCCTCTTGTGATGACCCCATTGTATTCTGACAGTTCACTTTTGATTGGGTAGTAGTCTCTGATGGCTATGGGGACATTTCCTATATATCCTGGCCATCCCAACCTAATATACTGCAGTATCGTCTGTAAGTTACTGTCGGCTGCTGTGGCCAAACGTATAGACTCTAGCTTTTGTGGAGTGGCTGACATGACTCTGATAATGGCTGCAATATAGCACTCTACATCAGAATGGGTATCGCTCACCTCCGATGTGCACTGTAATGGGCTGCGGGAAAGTGTGTCTGTCACGATGTGTCTTTCCTGGTGCATACTCTGCTGTAGGTTTGAACCTCATGAGTCTCATCAAGAGTTTTTGGCAGCGTATGGGGACATTGTCTAAGTCCTTTTTATTCATCAGTGGCACCAAGGGCTTGTGGTCAGTGACCAGTTTGAAGCTCTCCAGTCCACCCGGATATTTTTCAAATTTCTCGCATGCCCAAACACAAGCCAGACATTCATTTTCCATCTGGGCATATCTGGTTTCAGCGTCAGACAAGCAACGCGAACAGTAAGCAACTGGCTTCCAGTCCCGCTCATGTTGCTAAAGCAGCACGCCTCCGATGTCGTAGCTGCTGGCGTCTGCTGATACTGCTGTAGGTCGATTCACATCATAGAACTTTAGTACAGGAGATGTGGACAGAATGTCTTTGATTCGCTGGAACGCCTCCTTCTGCGGGTGGTCCCACGTCCATGTAGTCTTAGATCTCAACAGTTCATACAGTGGCTGACCCACTGTTGACAGGTGTGGAATATACTTCCCCAAGTATGTGAACATGCCAAGAACACATTTTAAATCATGGACATTTTGTGGTTCTGGTAGCTCTCGAATAGCTTTTACTTTGTTGGGATCAGGTTTCACACCTGACTTGTCAATCACCTGGCCCAGGAAGTGAAGTTGGTTCTGTCTGAACACGCACCTGTCTTTATTCAGCTTTAGGCCAGTTGACTCGATTCTCTCCAATACTTTGTTTAGCTGCTGATCATGCTGTTCTGCAGTGTTGCCGTATACCAGTATGTCATCCATGTAGATGGCGACTCCTTCTAGATCATGTAAGGTCTGCCATTTTCCTCTGGAAGATTTCTGGGGCGCTTGTGATGCCAAAAGGGAGACGTTTGAATGCATATCTTCCAAAAGGTGTTATAAATGTGGTTAGCTTGATGCTTGTCGGATGAAGAGGGATTTGCCAAAACCCTGAAGCAACATCCAGTGATGTAAACATGGTGGCTCCACTTAGCTTTGCAGTGATTTCTTCAGCGGTTGGGAGGACATATCTCTCTTTCTTTCACTGCACTAAAACCATAGATATACGGTAAGATCTGATGTAGTATATCTCCGTATCCTTTACATATACTTATACTTATATTTCTGGATATTCCCGGAAATGGCCCGCAATGATCCTTAAAAAATCCCAAGATCCCAAAATCCGGATACTTATCTTTGGCAGGCCCTTGACAAATAAATGCCACATTTATTTTGGATCTGCCGAAGATAAGTATCCAGATTTTGGGATTTTTTAAGGATCATTGCGGGCCATTTCCGGGAATATCCGAACACAGATCCTTCCATATATCTATGGTTTTAGTGCAGTGTTTGCCTCGTTTAGCCTTTTCAGATCAACGCAGATGCGCACTTTGCCATTTCGTCTTGGGACTGGCACCATAGGTGCGCACCAATCAGTTGGTTCTGTCACCTTTTCGATCACACCATTCTCCTCCATGCATTGTATGTATGTAGGTTTGCAGAGTTCCCTTACCTCTCATAGAGAAAGTAAGAGAGGAATCTCTTACTTTCTCTATGAGAGGTAAGGGAACTCTGCGGGCCGTGTGTACAGTGTATGGCTCTGTGTTATCATTTAGCTGTATTTTTACGGGCTCTGTCTTAAGAGTCCCATGTTCACCAAATGTGGTGTGCACTTCCTCGATGCGTTTAACTAGTCCCATTGTACACGCTGTGTCTCTGCCTAGCAGGCTGTTAGCTGTGTGACTATGGATCACATACACTGGGAATGAGTAGTGCTTCTCCTTGTATTTTGTACTGGCCTGAAACTTCCCCATACAGTTGAGCTGACCACCTGGGCTGTTTATTGGAGGAATGTTTGACTGAATCAGTTTTTGCTCAGGGACTAATGTGTTAAATGTCTCTCTGTCCATGATGTTTAAATCTGCCCCTGTATCAATTTTAAAGGTAACAGGTGTTGCACCAATCAGAATTTGTACAGACCATTGATCTCTCTCTCTATTAGCGTCTGTGACTGCCCCGAGGAAGTATGGTGTTTGTGAAACTGGATCTGTCTCTGTCACTTCCCTGATTGATCTGCTGTGGCACATTATTTCCCAGTGACCCACCTTTTTGCATTTGTTGCAGGTTGATCCCTTAGCTGGACATTTATCTTGGTCTTTATGCTTTATTTTGCCACATCTTCCACATTTTGGTTCTGTTGTTCGATCCCCACTTTCCCTCTTTTTGTTTTTCCATTGTGGACGTCCCCTGTATGATTTAGCTTGTGCGATCTCCTGTACTGCTGCACACGCCTCACCCTGCTGGGACATCTGCCTGGACACCTCCTCGGACTGACGCACAGCTTGAATAGTTTGGGCTAACGTGAGTGTTGACTCTATGTTGACAGTTTACTTGACAGCTCTTTGTCTTTAATGCCCACTACTATGCAGTCTCTAATGTGCTCCTCTCTGTGTGTCCCAAAGTCACAATGTTCAGATAGGTCATACAAGGATCTGATAAACATTTCAACGTTCTCACCGGGCCGTTGCACTCTCTGGTGGAAACATGCACGCTCGTGAATTACGTTCCTTTTGGGGTAGAAGTACACGTCATATTTTCCTAACACGACATCAAATTTATTTTGATCGTCCTCCTCAAAAGTGAAAGCCTTAAAAATGTTTTCAGCCTCCGGGCCCATGGCGTATATTAAAGAACTAACCTGGACCTCGCCATCCTCTTTATTCAGTTTGGTTGCCAACCGAAAGCGTTTGAAACGTTGCTGCCAATCTTCCCATTCTGTCGGGCGGTCAAATGGAAAACTCTCCGGTGGGTTGAACTTGGCCATTTTCCTGAAGTTGTGCGTCCAACGTCGACTTCTGACACCATGTAAAGTAACTGAATGTCCACACACTTGTTCAGCTTTTACCAGAACTCTTCTTTATGCCAGCTCAGAACCAACACAGCATAACATGAGCAGCAGGATCGAATAACAAAGATCACTCAGCTGGCGTTACCATGACAACCCGCCTTACGGACAGCACAGTGACTAACTGTAACTAACTGTAACTAACTGCTGAAATATCAGTCCTTATATGACAATAATGACAGATATCTACTGTCCACATATATACATATGTGCACATACAAACATTTACATGCATATGTAAATGAATGTATGTATACATGCATATTTAAATATGCATGTATACATACATTACATACATTCATGGTTACAAAATACATATATACATCTACATAACATCTCCATAAGCTTTTATAATTTTACATTTTAAGGCTCTTTTGAAGCTCACCAAAAAAGCACATAATTTGAGATCATCATTCAGTTCATTCCACAGTTTCACGCCGATAACTGAATCGACGTCACGCCGATAACTGAAATACATCTAGATTTCTCTTTACCTTGTTTTATTGTGAATATTGTATGGGGAGTATTATTGTGAATAGAAAGTGTATTAGTTGGTTCACAATATCCCACTTTATTAATAAGCCTAACTGCTTTTTTTTGTAACTTTATTAATACGTCAATAGTAGTTTTATTTGCATTTCCCCATATTTCTGAGCAATATAACAAGTAGGGCATAATCAAGAAGAGTATATAATATGTACGCCTTTTACATTTATTAAATATTTTATTATTTTATCTTTTAACGCACAATGGAGTTCTTTCTGACCCTCTCTGTACTTCTCCATCAGCATTCTCAAAGCAAAGATGGCATATGTGGTGCTCTTTCTTAGCATGAAACCATACTGTTGCTCACAGATAGTCACCTCTTGTCTAAGTCTTGCTTCCACAACTCTCTCCCAGATCTTCATTGTGTGGCTCATCAACTTAATTCCCCTGTAGTTGTCTGTACATCATCCTTGTTTTTAAAAATGGGCACCAGCACAATTTTTCTCCATTCTTCAGGCATTTTCTCACCCTCAAATATTCCATTAAATATTTGAGTCAAAAACCTCACTGCCATCTCTCCGAGACATTTCCAAACCTCCATTGGTATGCCATCAGGTCCTACTGCCTTCCCCTTCTTCATTCTTTTCAGAGATTTCCGAACTTCACCCTCACTAATCTTTCCCACTTCCTGGTCCACAGTTTCTATGACCTCCACTCTTCTTTCTCTTTTATTCTCTTCATTCATTAGCTCCTCAAAGTAACCCTTCCATCTTCCCATCACACTTTCCTCACTTGTTAGAACATTCCCATCTTTAATAAGCCTAACCTGTTGCACATCTTTTCCAGCCTGATCCCTCTGTCTTGCCAATAGGTACAAGTCCTTCTCACCCTCTTTACTGTCCAGTCTCCCATACAACTCATTGTACGCCCTCTGCTTTGCCTTAGCTACTTCCTTCTTTGCTCTATGTCCCATCTCCTTATATTCCTGTCTCCTCTCTTCAGTCCTCTCACTGTCATATTTCTTATTGGCTAATCTCTTTCTTTGAATGGCATCCTACACTTTACTATTCGACCACCAGATTTCCTTATTATCCATTATCTGTCCAGATGACACACAAAGTACTTTCTACATCTACCTTCCTTCTCTGCATCATGTCAGCCAGCTCTCTACCTTTGTCTGTCATCGTCACTACATTTAGAGTTGCAACCCTCAGTCCTACATTCTTCACTTTCCTCTTCTCCCTCTGTCTCCTGACATGTTTCCCTCCTCGTGGTGGAATCACGTCAATCACTTCGACTAACAGTAGCACAATTTCCACCGTCACCCTGTTTTTCAACAGCACCTGTGGCTGTCGTTGTTAACCAGGACCTCGACCGATCCGGTATGGTTTCACTTTGATGTTTATCTCTATATCTACATATCTATATACTGTATATATATATATACTGTATNTCCATCCATCCATCCATTTTCTTCCGCTTATCCGGGGTCGGGTCGCGGGGGTAGCAGCCTAAGTAGGGAGGCCCAGACTTCCCTCTCCCCAGCCACTTGGAGCAGCTCCTCTGGGGGAATCCCAAGGCGTTCCCAGGCCAGCCGAGAAACATAGTCCCTCCAGCGTATCCTGGGTCTTCCTCTGGGTCTCCTCCCGGTGGGACATGCCCGGAACACCTCACCAGGGAGGCGTCCAGGAGGCATCCTAACCAGATGCCCGAGCCACCTCAACTGGCTCCTCTCGATGTGGAGAAGCAGCGGCTCTACTCCGAGTCCCTCCCGGATGACTGAGCTTCTCACCCTATCTCTAAGGGAGAGTCCAGCCACCCTGCGGAGAAAACTCATTTCAGCCGCTTGTATCCGAGATCTTGTTCTTTCGGTCATAACCCAAAGCTCATGACCATAGATGAGGGTGGGAACGTAGATCGATCGGTAAATTGAGAGCTTTGCCTTTTGACTCAGCTCTCTCTTCACCACGACAGACCGGTACAGCGCCCGCTTCACTGCGGACGCTGCACCTATCCGCCTATCGATCTCACGCTCCAGTTTTCCCTCATTCGTGAACAAGATCCCGAGATACTTAAACTCCTCCACTTGGGGCAGGACCTCCTCCCCGACCCGGAGAGGGCACGCTACCCTTTTCCGGCTTTTTATTTTTATTTATTATAAATGAATACATGTACAGTACTGGACAGTCGCCAAGCACTTAGCCTATCCTAACACAGTTTTTAAAGATGAAGGAATGAGTTGAATTGTCTCCCTTTCCCATAAAGGGAGCTAGCTCCCTTTATGGGAATGGAGCCTGCAGGGAGGAGGGAGACAATTCAACTGACTCCTTCATCTTTAAAAACTGTGTTAGGATAGGCTAAGTGCTTGGTGACTGTACAGTACTGTACATTTATTTATTAAAAATATACAGTACTGTATATACAGTATTTTTATTTTTTTATTGTTTTTTATTTATAAATAGATAAATGTACAGTACTGTACAGTCACCAAGCACTTAGCCTATCCTAACACAGTTAAGGAGTCAGTTGAATTGTCTCCCTCCTCCCTGCAGGCTCCATTCCCATAAAGGGAGACAATTCAACTCATTCCTTCATCTTTAAAAACTGTGTTAGGATAGGCTAAGTGCTTGGTGACTGTCCAGTACTGTACATGTATTCATTTATAAAAATAAATAAAAAGTAAAAAAATATATATATATATATATATTTTTTTTATGAGATGCATGCTCGTAAGTCCGGGACCTCGTAAGTAAGAGCGCTCGTAAGTCGGAGACTACCTGTATATATATATACATGTGTGTGTGTGTGTGTGTGTGTTTAAGTATGTATAAGTATGTATATGTATGTATACATGTATGTATGTGTATATATATATATATATATATATATATAAAAATCTATGTGTGTGTAAATGACTACTAAATTCTCCTTGTTCATTGGTCCAACAGTGACATCTAATGGTTAATTTATGCTTTTATTTTCTAAAGAACGTTAGATTTTCCTTGTGTATTCTGTGGTTGCCTAGCAACATCCTGCGCGATGAGACTGCGTTAGTTTATGAAGAAACCCAGAGAAAATCTTCAAAATAGCGCCCTCGGAAAGCAGAATGAGGTACAAATATATGTAATTGTGATTTGTGATAAGAAATGTTATTTGTTTATGTAAGAAGAAGTAGAACGTCGTGGTTTATTTGTTTAAAATTGAAACTGTAACGAGTTAAAGGACCCAATGTATTCTTTTGTGTATAACTGAACATTGATATGTTGGTTTTATACATGTCCAACGGTTCTGTATTATTTTGTTTTATACTACAGTTTTCACGGTGTCAATGAGAAGAAAAGTCAAGATTAAACTGCACCCGTTTGAAACTCCCTGCGTCTGGCTGTTCAATCCGAGAGGCAGCTA
>JBBPBX010012386.1:10959-29526 GCA_038048925.1 Garcialebias charrua
ATATAATGTTACACAAGAAGCAGGAGCTCACTGGAGAAGTGCTCACTGAAGACATACAATAAATGAACCAATTTGAAATGGATTTATTTACATGGGTTGTTTCCTCTATTGATAAAAATTTTTCAACGAAGCGCACCGGACCAGGAGAAGCGGCTTGCCCCTTCGACACGCATGCGGTGGGATACACTATGGACTTGTGGAGCGAGTGGAAGCCAATGTCTCTGACCGTTCTCTCTGTTGAAGACGTTGAAGATTTGTGGATTATTGGAATATTGGTGGCAGTTGCTCTGCTTTTTGGGATTGGCAGATGTTTCTGCTACTGGAAGCTGAGGGAGGCTGCCGTGGTGATCAACGCGCTGGCGAGACTTCCTGCTCAACAAGATTCTCTGATCCGGGCTATGACCTCAACGAGCCAGCTGTTGTACGAGCTGAACCGCACGGTGGGAGCAGCGGCGGACAGCCGCGGACCTGCGGTGCGCTTTGGGACTCGTTTACAGCCGACCCATCAGGGCACAGATGGGGATTTGTAGCTCGGAACCTCACATGATTCGGATTTGGACCTGAACAGCACCTGGACTTCAAGGCTGCAGTCAAAAGTACACTGTAGCCTGGCCTGAAAATAAATAAAGCGACTAATCTAATCTGGACTGTGAGCAACCTTGAAAAAAGAAGGCTGTCTGCAATCTTCTCCTGGAGTGAAAGCTGTTGAGAACTCGCTGCCCCCCCCCCCCAGAGGTCTCCGTGTGCTTTCAGATGGAGCCGAGCTGAATGCCATCTACAGACTGTGCTTATCTGAAATGATTTTCACGGACAATCTCCCTGCTTGCCATGAAATGCAACATGTCTTGTCTTATTCGTGCTAAAGCTGGTAGAGTTTTTTAGACTTTATCATGGAGTGTCCTAAGACAAATTGTGATAGATTATTTTTTGAATACCAATGATTACCCGACTGTATGTTCCTTTTTCATATAATAATAATAATAAATTCAATTTATACCGCACTTTTCATTAATAAAAATCTCAAAGTGCTACAACAATAAAACAAGTGATAAAATCAAATAAAATCAATAATGGTATCAACTAAGATTAAAGACAGAATCAATCAGAATCACATATCTGATCGTTGGTGACGCGGTTTTATACTGCTGCGGCTTCCGTGCGTACGTCCCTCTTTGGATGGTGCGCACGCCAATTGCAAAAGTTTGTACCTTGGTGCAAATATGCCAATAAAGATATATTCTATTCTATTCTATTCTATAAATGTGGTGCATATTGGATGGTATATCACTGATCTGTAACTGTTGGAATTTGGTAGGGGGCGCATTGGAGTGAAATTTTAAACAATGTGTTTATAAGTTCCCACAGATGATGCACAATAAATGTGGAATTGATCGGATGATCTATCAATGAGAAACAACAGTTTGAATAATGTAGGGGTGCACTAGAGTCATATGCTAAACCACAATATCAATGTGTGTAGAAGTGCTCAGTGATGAAGCACACTAAATCTCATCCAGATCGGATAATGTATCAGTGAGATATAACTTTAGTAATAATATAGGGGGCACTGAGGAGAGTATTGGCCACTTATCATGGATCAGAGTCAGAGTCAGAGAGTCAGAGTCAGAGAGAATTTATTGTCATTTGCACCGCATGTAGTACATGTGTTGAAAACGAGATTATGTACACAGGGTCCCAGTTACATCCAACAACAAATGCAAGAGAAAAACAATAATAACATCTAGGATTAACTAAGAGAGACATCAGCTAGTAATACACTAAGCCCTAATGTAGTAGAAAAACATCATTATAAACAGCAGCACGAACATGAGCAGATGGTCACAGATGAACGCAGATAGTCACAGATGAACGCAGCAACAAGAAACAGATCAGTATCAGCATGATGTGACATTTTGCAGTGTTTATTCTTATTATTTATTTATTCATGAGTCTGACAGCCTCAGGGTAGAAGCTGTTCCTCAGTCTAGTGGTTCTACATTTGATGCTCCTCAACCTCCGTCCCGAGGGGAGTGGTGCAAAGAGTGAGTGTGCTGGGTGAGTGAGGTCTTTCATGATGCAGGTGGCTCTTTTTCTGCATCTGGAGGTGTAGATGTCTGTGATGGTGGGGAGACTGACTCCCACAGACTTCTGTGCAGCCTTCACCACTCTTTGTAGAGCTTTCCTCTCTGCAACTGTGCAGCCTCCATGCCACACGTTGATGCTGGAGCACAGGACGCTCTCCACTGCACACCTGTAGAACGAGGTGAGGACTGAGCTTCTCAGACCAGCTCGTCTCAGCCGTCTGAGGAAGTAGAGTCTCTGATGACCTTTCTTGATCAGGCTGGTGGTGTTATTGCTCCAGCTGAGGTTATCATTCAAGTGTACACCCAGGTACTTGTAACTGGAGACCACCTCCACCGCAGATCCACCTATATACAGTGGGGTGTGGGTGTGTTTGTTCCTTCTGAAGTCCACAATCATCTCCTTCGTCTTCTTCACATTCATGTGAAGGTTGTTCTCTTTGCACCAGCTCTCCAGATGTTCCACCTCCTGTCTGTAGCTGGATTCATCATTATCTGTGATTATCTATTATTATTATTATTATTATTAGGATGCCTGTTTAAGTGGAAACTATTCAACATTCGATTAGACAAATTCATTGAAAAACACAACATTCTAACCGATACTCAGTATGGTTTTAGATCTGGTCATTCAACATCAATGGCACTTATGGATTTTGTTGAACAAGTAATTACTGCTGTTGACCCAAAAAACATATTGTGTAAGTGTTTTTGTTGATTTAAAAAAAGCCTTTGATACCGTTAATCATAGTATTCGCCTTAATAAATTACAAAAATATGGAATAAGAGCCTTACAATGGCTATGTAGTTACTTAAAAAATAGGAAACAAAATGTACAGTTGGATGAGGTGAAATCAAATCACTGTACTGTTACATGTGGTGTTCCACAGGGATCAATACTCGGTCCAAAACTTTTCAAGATTCAAGAGATTTTAACATTGCACCAGTTGTTACCAATACAGCGTGATTATGTATTCACAGTCATCCTGAAGATGGAATGAGTGTATAAAGCTGCTGCTTATTCAGAACACATGACATGCTCTTCAGTGCGGCCTCTCTCATCCGTTTCGGGATGAAGGTCAAAGGTGTGAAAAAAGGAAAGTACCATAAGGGTCATAGCGTTGGTATTAAAAAAAAAGTATCACATTTTGTCTGCCAAGACACCGCATGACACAGTAAAAAACCATACCAATAAGCACATTTAACACAGTTACATGTTGCATGTTGAGACTGAGGCAGGGAGGATACAGTCCATGAGACACCAGATAGCGACACTCTGACCAGCCGGCCTCCGATAACGCTCATAGAAAAGTTATCCGGGGGAGGTAGCAGACAAGACAAGAGAGCAGCTGTTTTTCCACAGTAAAGCACATCTCAGGAAAAATTAGATATCCAGCCTTTTCCAAGGCTGTTTCCAAGGAGTCAGATAAGAATTGACAAATATTTTCATTTCAGGCTCACATTGTAATTTCTGTAGCCTTCAGTCTGTAAGGGTGACTCTGTTCCAAAAATGATCCAATTCGGGACTTTTTCAACTGATCCAAGCTCTGACCTCAGATGTTGACCACAGCGTGCAAAGTCCCAGTCCGAGGGTGATCCGTTCACCCTCTGGATAAGCTCGCAAACAGCTGATTTCTCGAGGTCACCGCGCAGACCAGACGTCGGGTGCTCCAGGCATTAGTCCTGCTGAAGTCTCACCCCTCTTTTGCGATAGACCAGTGCTCCACAAACGCCAAAAAGCAAAGCGCTGCCATCATAATCCAATATAAACCAGATTCTTCACCTCCACAGAGCAGAGCACAGAGAGCGAGACGCACACCATCCCCCCACAGGAATCCATGGCGTATCCTCTTCGTCACTCTGTGAGGGTGGAAAGGCTCCCCTTGTGCCATTTCTTCTGTAGAAATCTTGTTCGTAGAATCGAATGCCCAAACCTCCAATCCATCTTAATTTGCGTTCGAGGTGCTTAGCTGAAGAGCTGCAGGCAGCAGGGGGGGGGGGAGGACGGGAGAGGGAAGGACTTGCGACTGCCTCCGTTGAGAGCCAAGGTTCCTTTTATATATTAACGATCTGGTTAAAGTGTCTGGGGCCATCAAATGTGTTTTGTTCGCAGACGACACAACCTTTTTTTTGTTCTGGAAATACTATTGAACAATTAATGGATTTATTAATGAAGGAGTTTGTAAAGATCCAAAACTGGTTTAGTCACAACAAATTATCATTAAATTTGGATAAAACATATTACATGATTGATGGGTTTTCTCAAACCAAACCTCGCAGCAACATTTCTACTAAAAAGGAATCACACACATGACAAGAGTTAAAACAGTTTGTATATTTAACTTTATAAAGTGGGACCTGCCTCCTAAGTCTGAGACAGGCCCGTATTGGAAGGTTCACAGACAGCCTTTATACATCTCGTAGTTGAGAGAAAAACAGGTTAGACAATTTTTCACACAATGGCTCTTGGTCAGTTTTGGCCAAACTCAGGACCAACAAGTTCTGAAACAAAGAAGACATTCTTTGGTACTTCTGTTATTTCAGTAAACAGCATTGTTGTGTAAGACAACTATTTCTCAGGGAGTGACTAGATGTTTCATGTTATCATGTTATAAGTTTTAGATGATAATCATAAAAATACTCTAACATATATCGGACCTTTTTTATCATTTAAAACTGTTTAACATTATGCAGATGATTGGCCCGAAAAAAACCTCTGGGTCTAACTTTAGTAGGAAAAACGCAACCAATGCAAAATGGGCCCTCACCACTTTTGCAGCCTTTACAAACTAATCAGGCTCATCTGAAAAAAATGTTGTGGGCAGTAGAGTAAAAAACTTAAAGAAGTTTTAAAACTAATATAGTTAAAAACAAAGAAGTTTGAACTAAAAATAAACTTAAAGAAATCTAAAATAAAATAAAAATAAAACTTAAAAGAAATCTTAAACTAAAATAATTTTTTTTAATTAAAGTTTATTCATTTTATAAAAATACAACAAATAACATAAATATATGAAAATGAAAAGAAAAAAACATAAAATGAAAGGTAGCAGATGAAGAAAATATCTTATTAAATCTGCTCCTTTTTTCATCTAATACAAACTAAGTGCTCTATAACAACTAAATAAGTAAACAACTCGTTTAACCAGAAATTATATATATACTCAATAGAGTCATTTATATCTGTTCAACAAATCAACTTTAACACGTTTCTTAAAGACAGCAATCGATTTGGCTTCCTTAAAATCAGACTTTAAATTATTCCACAGTCCAACCCCCTGTATCACAGTAGATCTTCCCTTTAAACTTGTTCTGAATTTTTGTTTGACAAAAATATCTTTTCCCTTGAGATTATAATTGCTAGCTCTTTTGACAAAGTAAATTTGGATGTTTGAAGGTAACATACAATTATGAGCTTTATACATAAGTTGCTAAATGTTATAATCTACTAAATCATAAAATTTCAGTAGATTCATTTGACTAAACAATTCATTAGATGGGTGGCAATAATGTTTTCTTGTCATAACTCTTATAATTTGTTTCTGCAAAATAAAAAGATTTTAAAATTTTAAAAGTAAAGGTAACTTCTTGCACTAAAAAACTTTCTCAAAACAACTCTTAAAGTGTGGAAAATCAATTATTGAAACACACAGCAAAGAAAAAGCTCTTTTATGAGCGAGGTCTTTTATAGACCAAAAACAGAAAGCATAATAACTAAATTTGTTCTGCATTTTCTCTCGGCAAGTTGGTATACTCAGGACGTCGCATTTGATGCAGAGGAAGCATGTTTGTCGGCAGAAATCCTGTTGCTCTATCTCAGTCTGGCTCTGTATCACTCTGTCACCCAGACAAATGAGCGGCCCACGGAAGATTCTGGAATCCTGTTGCCTCATCTCAGGTATCATCCTGCCCCGAGATGGTCTTTAGCCAGCGTTTCGACTCTCAGTGCTTCCAGCAGGGGTCCTCGACAAAACCAGTCTCCTGGGTGGGGCCAAACTCCCTCAGCATGACCTGAGCAGAAACAAAAATTAGTACAAATACACAATAACGTTTACATATTTTTAATTCCCACATCTGCATTAGTAAAGTGTTAGTATGTGTTAGTTTAGACCAGTGGTTCTTAACCTTTTTTGAGCTACCGAACCCTCCAGTTTCATATGCCCACTCACCGAACCCCTCTTTTTTAATATATAAATTTTATATATTAAAAAAGTGGGGTTCGAAAAAAAAAATCATATTTTATATTATAAAATTATTATTTTTCCAAATTCTACAACATCACCTTGCATCACCTTGCTTTTTTTGCTGTGTTTTGTTTTGTTTTTTGAATGTCCAGAGGACCAGACTTAGCTTTTTTAGATCACCTTGCTCGGTTCGTCATTTCCATAACGGTAGTTTAAAAAAAAAAAAGCCTTCAGGCTTTCTTCTGCTTGCATGATGTTGACACCACCACCCTGCATCTGCTGATTGACATGATTTAGAGCTGCAAATATATCAGCCATGTAAGCTAAAATCACAATGAAATCAGGATTTTTGAAGCAATCTTTATGACAATGTTGCTGCTCTTGCAAATATGGCCTAATTCCACACGCATGGCAAAAACACGATTCAGCACCTGTCCCTGGGATAACCACCAAACATTAGAATGGTACAGGAGTGCATTGAAAGTGTCAGAAATTACCACAAAAAGTTTAATTTACCTTAAACCAGAAAAAAATGTACTAAAAAATGTTGCTGAAAAGGTAGAATAAGCTTAAATTAGCAGAAGAAAACAAAAAGAATATATTTGCCCAATTAGGCTGAAAGAAGCAGAAATGAGCACAAAAATGTGGAAATTATCTGAAGAAAATCTAAAATTAGAAAAAAAGATTCAGCTGGAAAGTAGCTAAAATTACAGAAAGAAGCATCACCAGAATGAAGTTGAGAGAGCACATTTTGGGCTGACATTTTTTGAAATAAGAGCATTAAATGTGGAATTTGCTTAAAAAGCTAAAATTAGCATCTGGCTCGTTTTTACCTTGAATTCAGCAAGCGTTGTGTTCTTGTGTTCCCCGTCTCTATGCATCTTCATGAAGAGTTCCTTTAGTTTTGCCGGTGCAAGACTACACTAGAGTTGCTTAACTTCGCATTGCATATCATGCAGATAGGACGCTGACTTCCATCCCGTTCCGTGACACACGTGAATCCATGTTGGACATATTCATCCAACCACTTTCTTTTTTTGCTCGACATATTTAACGTAGTTTGTAAAATATTGTCAAAAAACACACGACGTAGAACTACTACACGACAGCCATTTAAATTTCCGCATCAGCACTGAATCTGCAGCCGTCACCAGTGTTGCCAGATTGGGAGATTCACCGCGATTTTCCTTCTGACTTTTGCGGGTAGAGAGTGCTTTGGGCGGTATCTGGCAACACCGGTCACACCGGTGTTTACACAAGTGTGTCTTTACATCCGGGGCAGAGGCTTCGCCGAACCCCTGAGACCGGCTCATCGAACCCCTGGGGTTCGATCGAACCCAGGTTAAGAACCAGTGGTTTAGACCAATCCCCTCAACCATAGAAAGCTTTCCACCAACAAACTTATGTCATTACTCAGTTTAGTTTCTGAGTTCAAACAGGATCCTCAGGAATCCCGGCATAGACAATTAATTATTATTATTAATTTTTGCTTACCTCATGGAGTCTGTGGAAGGAACTTCATTGATGCATGAGCAAAATATATAATTCAAATGATCACCTTACCCATAAAAATACAATGAAACATTAAAATGTTTCCAAGTCATAAAAAATACAGAACTACCAACGTCTCCAATCAAACCATGATCAAGTCCACCTTAGGGACCTGTGGTTTGATCCGTTGTCTAGTTAAAATCTTCGTCTAGTTAGTTTTTCGGGGCGTCCCCCTAGGTCTCTTGGATCTGTGCACATTTCAACAGGGGAAAGAGAAAATGTTTTGGTTAGATATATACAAAAGCAATGTCGTTTGTATAGGTGTCAGTGTAGTTATCAATCATCTTTTAAATTATCTTTTGAATGCTATAAATGTCGTTTTTATTATTATTATTATTATTTTTTTTTTTTTATTATCTTTTAAATGCTATGAATGTCATCTTTTACAATCCCTCCTTTTAAACAGTTTAAATATGGTAAATGGTAAATGGAGCTTATTTATATAGCGCTTTCCAACCCCCTGTAAGGAGCCCCAAAGCACTTTACAATACAACCATCCACCCATTCATTCAGACATTCATACACCGGTAGTGGCAACCTGCCCCGCAAGGCGCCATCCAGAGCCACCGGGAGCAACCCGGGGTCAAGTGTCCCGTCCAGGGACACAACGACACATGGTGGGCGGATGCGGGGTCCGAACCTCCAACCCTCCGATCAGGGGTCGACCGCCATCACCACTACACCATATAATATAAACCTAGAACAAATATAAACCTAGAACTTTAGAATCATAAAACTAAATTCCATTCCATTCCCATATCATTTTAATCTAAACAATCAACAATTACATAAATTTAAATCCCTTGTAATCAATCAAAACAAACCAGTTATCTCAGTTCCAAGAGTAAAAAGCAGAACAGATGTTTTTATACTAAATCAAACCTGTAGGAAGCTTTTCCTGTACAGGTCTCTTTTGCAAGTGAGTCCCCACTCACTGACCTGTAAAAACAAAAGATATGAAATATTAAAATTTCTACGTTTAAGAAATTTGAAATAGTTTTCATCTAAAAGCAGACTGCTAAACTCATGATATCAACCTATGTGTCATTTCCTTGTATGTCTAAAAAATGAGTCTATGTGCGTGCTTATTCATGTAACAGCAAAATGCAACTTTGACCCCTGAAAACTGGCTATTGTGTCACCATCATATATTTCACATGCAAAACCGATATTTCATCTGGGCTCCAGTTTTCATTCATCTGGACTCCGGCAGTGACTCCTGACAGCTTTGACCACCACTGTAGCTTGGCTAGCACCATAGCTTGACCACCACTGTAGCTCGACCAGCACCGCTCCTCATATTTGCCTGGGTACACTGTATGTTCAAGAGTTCAAAAGTTCATGAGTTCATTCAAAAGTTCTGTGTGCAACATCATAATTCATACAGCACGACTTGTCTGGATGTGTTTGTCTGTCAACAGGACAAGGTTTCGCAAAGCTCAGCTTGACCCCTCAGCTTGTGTTCAGTTATGCGAGGCGCTTTTTAGTCCAGGCTCCACTTGAGACAGTGTAGTTCTTTCAGATGTTTTTCATAAAAGTCACACTTGATAGTAGACTTGTATCAATTTATACATGTGAATATCTTATTTGGTTATCAAAAAACCAGAGGTTCAGGACGTAAAAACCACAATGCTGTTTGTGTGTGTGTCTGTTCTGATCACATCATGACACTTGTTTTTCAATCTAAATGGAGAATCACTTTTCTGATTCAAAACCTTATTAAATACAATTAAATCAATATTCAAATCTGGAACATCTGTTAGCATTTACCCTTCAAACAAGCCATCCTATTTGCACAAAAAGGGATTTCAAAACCACTCTATAAAGTACAAACACTCAATTTCAAAATAAAAACACTAAACTAAATCAAAACCCAATATTCATCATAAAACCTTCCATTATAAATCCATTATTAAATATATATGTACCCTCAATCTCCACCATATATTCCACTTTCCAGGACCACTAAAACTCCATAAGAGTTGAGGCAGTATGATTAAATGTCTGTCATATTAAATTCATAAATTCTAATAGTTCACCACTATGCTTGTCATGCATAACCCAAAACAATATCTATTTAATTAAATTCAATCAATAATAGCACTAAATTACCACTGAAGTCCTCTTCAGGCACTTCACAAAGCACACAAATGTCAACTTAGTATTAATCTCAAAATGGTTTTCCTTCTTAAAGATAGGTGGGGCCAACTAATTCTGAAATCTGATCAAGTCACTAACCGTGTTTGTATCTATTTTCAATTCAAACCCCGAGCGAACCCAAAAATGCAAACAAAAATCAATGCGAATCAGAAGTATCTCTCTCAACTGGCCCGAAACGTATCCACCATGGCCACGCAAAGCGGCATTACGTCAGACGTCAGCGTCATTACGTCAGACGTCAGCGTTACGCATGTCCACAGTAAACAGGAAATAGCGGTTGAAAACAGGACCCGACCACACATCTCGGCAAAATATAGAAACTATTTCAGGTACGTGTTGCTATCGGACGAGTTGTATTTCTTCTGTCATGACAACTAGCCTTAGCGATGTTACATGTTGTCCAGAGATGAAGTCACGTGACGTAAATGCTCGCCATGGCAGAACCGAGTCGGCAAATCTGCTTCCATCCCTCGTTTTGTGCATCGGCTCTGATGCGAAGAAATTAATTAGAATCGTGCCATTTTCCATTCAGCTTTTCTGATGCAATACTTCAAGATGTGCATCAAAAACCTTGATGGAAACGCTGTTGTTGTTCCACCCAACGCTTGTGTGTGTGTGTGTGTGTGTGCGTGTGTGTGTGCGTGTGTGTGTGTGTGTGTGTGTGTGTGCGTGTGTGTCCCCTGGTGGTCTATCCACTTGCTTGCTGAAACTCACTTTTCCACACAACTACCGGTAATTCCCAAAATTCCTTTTAGTCAACACACTCCTCAGCCAAGCCCCTCTGAAATGTCAATATCTGTCAATCTCATGTCACCTCCACAACTCAATCCTGCCTAGAGGCACAAAACCAGTTTGTTGTGATTTGTTTCTCAACTGAGAACTCAAAAACTCAAATTACCAGTTTTTAAACTCAGACAATGGCAACAAGCATTTAGTTAAACTCTATTTCTCCAAACTGAGGTTGTGCAAAGAGCCATCTGGATACCATTTGTTGGCTAGCTGGGTGTGTCTGTAGAGTCCTCTGGTCAGTTAATTGTTTAACAAGATAAAGACTTTCAAGGTACGGTTGTGGCTGCATGTGACTGACCGGTCTGGTTTAGTTTGTCTTCTGATTTAACAAACAACTGTTTTTGTCAGTCAGATCTATTTTAAAAGAATTACCGGTAGCTCTATTTTATTTATTTATTTATTTATTTATTTGTCCGATCTTATTTATTTTTATTTATTTATTCATTTATTTATTTATTTATTTATCCGATCTTATTTTTATTTATTTATTTATCCAATCTTATTTATTTATTTTTATTTATTTATTCGAGCATGGTGCTTTTTAGGTCATCTATCTGACATATCTTTCTGCGTTGTGTTTTTTTTATTTTTTTTTTATTTTTTTTATTTATTCATGTCTGCATTCAACATCACACACATACATAAAACAATTTTTAAAACAATCTGCGCATCTACCTATTTTTAGCTGAAACCGCACTCCTTATCCAATTCCAAATTTTTACTAGATTTTTCCTCACACATAAGTTCTTGGTAAAAATCGTATCCAATTCCAAATTTTTTGACTAGATTATTTCCTCACACATGTAAGTTCTTGGTAAAAATCTATCTTAAAGCTCTCTTTCCTATCGTTAAAATAGTCGTGTACATCATACTATTAACTTTGAAAAATAGGAATATCACTTTTTAAAATCATGAGGTCTAGATTCAGCTTTGAACTAGTTCTGTACCATATTTTTCAACGTACAAGGAATTCCTGTTTATACTCACTGCTCTTGTAAAATGTGTGATGTTCGTGTGGACGTCATCAAACTGTTTATGACAACAGTCCAAGTCAGGCCTAAAAAGCTGGCCTGGAATGGGAAACGATCGATCCTCCAGGGCTGTCAGGTATGCTGTGCACGGGCTTCAGCTGCCTTCATCGGACCCTCGTCGCAGAACAGGAATGAGGAACATCCCGGGTGCAAGGCACCAGAAATGATGGGTTTTCTCAAACCAAACCTCGCAGCAACATTTCTACTAAAAAGGAATCACACACATGACAAGAGTTAAAACAGTTTGTATATTTAACTTTATAAAGTGGGACCTGTCTCCTAAGTCTGAGACAGGCCCGTATTGGAAGGTTCACAGACAACCTTTATACATCTCGTAGTTGAGAGAAAAACAGGTTAGACAATTTTCCACACAATGGCTCTTGGTCAGTTTTGGCCAAACTCAGGACCAACAAGTTCTGAAACAAAGAAGACATTCTTTGGTACTTCTGTTATTTCAGTAAACAGCATTGTTGTGTAAGACAACTATTTCTCAGGGAGTGACTAGATGTTTCATGTTATGATGTTATAAGTTTTAGATGATAATCATAAAAATACTCTAACAATGATATAAATATCATGTATTATGTTTTTTTATTTTTATTGCTAAAGCAATAAAAATTAATCAATTGACATTCCATTTTTTATCGATGACTCAGAAATACATAGAGTCAATGAAACAAGCCTGAATTGGTTCGAACCCCGGCCACGGCACACCTTGGGGTGTCTATGAGTGCACATCTATTTCCCCCAGCTCCCCGAGCGCTGACTACGGCTGCTCATTGCACCACCTGGTGGTGGTTGGGTTAAATGCAGAGACCAATTTCGTCTGTCAAGTATGGGAACATTCACAGATGACAAAAATGCGACATTTATTTTTATTTTTTATTACTGCCGGCAATGCGGACCAAGCTCCGACACCGGTCGTACAGGGACCTAACAACCCATATCAAAGGGCCTGGTACCCCATAATCCCAGAGTATCCCCCACTGAACCCCCCGAGGGACACGGTCGAATGCCTTCTCCAAGTCCACAAAGCACATGTAAACTTGTTGGGCAAACTCCCACGCACCCTCCAGGACCCTGCTGAGGGTGTAGAGCTGGTCCAGTATTCCACGACCAGGACGAAAACCACACTGCTCCTCCTGAATCCGAGGTTCGACTATCCGACAGACCCTCCTCTCCAGAACCCCTGAATAGACCTTACCAGGTAGGCTTAAGAGTGTGATCCCCCTATAGTTGGAACACATCCTACGGTCCCCCTTTTTGAATAAGGGAACCACCACCCCAGTCTGCCAATCCAAGGGAACTACCCCCGATGTCCACGCAATATTGCAGAGTCGCGTAAGCCAACACAACCCCACAACATCCAGAGCCCTAAGGAACTCCGGGCGAATCTCTTCCACCTCTGAAGCCCTGCCACCGCAGAGCTTTTTAACCACCTCAGTGACCTCAGCACCAGAAATTGGAGAACCCGACCCAATGTCCCCAGTCTCTGCTTCCTCAGTGAAAGATGTGCCAGTAGGATTGAGGAGGTCTTCGAAGTATTCCGCCCACCGACTCACAACATCCCGAGTTGAGGTCAACATCACGCCACCCTTACTATAAATGTTGTTGGTTGCGTACCGCTTTCCCCCCCTGAGATGCCGGATGGTGGACCAGAATCGTCTCGAAGCCATATGGAAGTCATTCTCCATTACCTCTCCGAACTCCTCCCACGCCCAAGTTTTTGCCTCAGCAACCACCCGAGCTGCATGCCGTTTGGACTGCTGGTACCTATCAGCTGCTTCCGGGGTCCCAAAGGCCAAAAAGCCCCAATATGACTCCTTCGGTCCTGTGTATGTCCTGTACAGTACATATTGCAGATCTGACAATAAAGTTGACTTTGACTTGACTTTGACTTCTTCAGCCTGACAACATCCCTCACCGCCGGTGTCCACCACCGGGTTCGAGGGTTGCCACCACGACAGGCACCAACAACCTTGCGGCCACAGCTCCGATAAGCTGCCTCGACAATAGAGGCGCGGAACATGGCCCACTCGGACTCAATGTCCCCCGACTCCCTCGGAACGTGTTCAAAGCTCTCCCGGAGGTGGGAGTTAAAGCTCCGTCTTACGGGAGACTCTGCCAGATGTTCCCAGCAGACCCTCACAATACGTTTGGGTCTGCCAGGTCTGACCGGCATCCTCCCCCACCATCGGAGCCAACTCACCACCAGGTAGTGGTCAGTTGACAGCTCCGCCCCTCTCTTCACCCGAGTGTCCAAGACATGCGGCCGCAGATCAGATGAGACGACAACAAAGTTGATCATCGAACTGCGACCTAGGGTGTCCTGGTGCCAAGAGCACATATGGACACCCTTATGCTTAAACATGGTGTTCGTTATGGACAATCCATGATGAGCACAGAAGTCCAATAACAGAACACCACTCGGGTTCAGATCAGGGGGGCCGTTCCTCCCAACCACACCCCTCCAGGTCTCATTGTCATTGCCCACGTGAGCATTGAAGTCCCCCAGTAGAACAAGGGAGTCCCCAGGAGGCGCACTCTCCAATACCCCCTCCAAGGACTCCAAAAGGGTGGGTAATCTGAGCTGCCGTTTGGCGCATAGATTAACAAACAACAGTCAGAGCCCGACCCCCCACACGTAGGCGAAGGGAGGCTACCCTCTTGTTCACCGGGGTGAACCCCAACTTACAGGCACCAAGATGGGGGGCAACGAGTATGCCCACTCCTGCTCAGCGCCTCTCACCAGGGTGGAAGAGTGTCCAACCCCTCTCAAGGAAACTGGTTCCAGAGCCAGAGCCATGCGTTGAGGTGAGTCCGACTATTTCTAGCCGGAACCTCTCAACCTCACACACTAGCTCAGGCTCCTTCCCCACCAGAGAGGTGACATTCCATGTCCCAATGGCCAGCTTCTGTAGCCAAGGATCAGACCGCTAGTGTCCCCGCCCTCGGCCACCACCCATCCCACATTGCACCCGACCCCTTTTGGCATAAACAAACAAACAAACATTAAAAATAAAATGAAAGGCAGCAGATGAAGAATAATCTTATAATATCTGCCCCTTTTTACCCAAATATACTCACAACAATAATTTACCAAAGAACAAAGTTAACTACATCACCAAATTAAAGACTACATCAACTCAAACAACAATTGATATAAATTATTATGCTATTTTTCATATTCTTAAAAAAATCACTTTTAACAATCTCTTAAATATACACGAGATCTGGCTGTTTTAACATTTTCTTCCAGACCATTCCACAATCTTATTCCCTGAATTATTGTACACCACTCCTTCAAACTGGTACGAAAACAAGATTTCACAAACATTTCTGTCCCTTTAAGAAAATAAGTACTCTCCTTGTTAACAAAATTTACTTGTATATTTACAGGCAATATCTTTTTATGAGCCCTATACATAAATAGCAAAATGCTATCATCAGCTAAATCATAGAACTTCAATAACTTTAGTTTATAAAACAATATGTTTGATGGATATATATAATAAATCAGCCACTTCATCTAATTACCAAATTTCTACAAATCAATCCTCAGTTGATCACACCTTCTCCGTTCTCAGTCAGTGAGGTAAATAAACTGTTAAAAGGCCTTGATCCTAAAAAAATCTGCAAGTCCAGATGAACTTCCTTCTTATTTCTTAAGCCTGGCTGCTCATATCGTCACAGTCCCTGTGACCCACATCTTTAACCTGTCCATAAGACAAAACTCCATTCTGGATGCTTGGAAAACAGCTGTTGTTCTTCCGTTGCTGAAGGGAGTTGAACCCACCTCACTGAACAACCATCGACCGATCTCTAAACTCTGCACTTTAGCCAAGGTTTTAGAAAAACTGATAAACTCTCAAATCAAAAATTATCTGGACTAATTTAAAATCTTACTTCTTCATCAATCTGGTTTCAGGAAACAGCACAGCACAACGACTGCTTCACTGAAGGTTCTTAATGACGTTGTTGAAGCATTGGATGCTAAGGATTATTGTGCTGCATTTTTCTTAGACCTGTCTAAAGATTTTGACACTGGATCATAACATCTTGTGTCATAAGCTCTCAGAAATCGGTTTCTCAGATCACACCATTGGTTGGTTTTCTAAATATATTTCTGATCGGAGGCAATGTGTTCAACATAACAGTACTTCTTCCAGTTATTTAACAGTCAACAATGGTGTACAACAAGGCTCAGTCTTAGGACAACCCTCTTTACAATCTACATAGGTAATGTAGTTCAGAGCATCCCTGATGCATCCTTACATTTCTATGCTGATGACACAGTCGTTTACTGTTGAGCTAAAACAGTTGTTAAGGTTTTCCAGCTTTTGCAGTCCGCTTTTGACATCACCCAGTCAGATTTTTTTTAATCCATTCATTTCAGATTTAAAACAAGAAAGATAAATAACAATTCACAATAGAGAGAAACAAGAAAGGGAAAAAAAATCTAAAATGAAAGGTAGTAGAAGAAGAAAAAAATCTTATATCTGACCCTTTTAAAAAAAACAAATCAGTTCAAATAATCAATTCAAAATAATAATAATAATAATAATATTAATAATAATAATAATCTTTAAATAATATAACAAAATAAATAACTCATCACACATTTACATTTCTAGTACATTTTGTATTAACTAAAATGTATATATATATTTTCAACAATTTAGTCTTAATCAATTTAGATTTGTTCTGTCTCAAACTTGTCCTAAATGCTGATAAAACCAAAGGGATGCTTTTTTTCAAATAGGAAGTCAGTCCCAGCAGTTCTTCCTCTGATTTTATCCTCAAATGGTGTCCCTATTGAGTTTGTTGATTCCTATAAATATTTGGGTATCCTGGTCGATTTGCATATCTCTTTTAAGCTCCATGTGGAAAACCTAGTAAAGAAACTGAAAGTTAAACTGGGTTTCTTTTTCAGAAACAGATCATGTCTAACACTGAATGTTAGGAAACACCTTGTATCTGTGACTTTCCTTCCCTCCATTGATTACGGTGACATTATCTACATGAATGCTCCTACAAGCACCCTGCGGATGTTGGATGCTGTCTATCATGGTGCACTAAGATTCATAACTGGCTGTGATTATCATACCCACCACTGCACCCTGTATTCACTGGTTAACTGGACATCATTAACTTCACGCAGACTCTTCCACTGGTACATTTTCATCTTTAAATCACTTCTTGGTCTGCTGCCTTCATACATCTCCTCCTACATGTCTCTGCGTGAGTGCAGCTACAGCGTGCACTCTCAGGACTGATTACCTGCAGTGTTATGCTGGTGAAGATTCTCAGTCATCCAGGACATGATAAATCAAAAATAGGCGTTCAATACAGAAACAACTGGACTTTTTTTTGTAACAGAAGACGTTTCGCCCTTCATCCAAAGCTCTTTCTCAATTCAAAGAGCAGACTGTGTGAGAGTACGGTTATAAAGGCTGAGATGATACACACACATACTCAGGTATGTGTGTGTATCATCTATGTAAATTGACAAATCAGACCTCACACCTTAACAGTACAGGTTTCTTAAGGTCTTTGTTCGACTAATTCACAGATGAGCCTGCAGTGTTCCCTCAGTGAAGACTGAGCTTGGCAAAAGGGCCTTCTCCTACTCTGGTCCTGCTTCCTGGAATATCTTACAAAAAGATCTGAAGCTCTCGACCTTGACCTCTCTAAATGGCTTTAAGAATCTGTTGGAATCCTGGCAAAAACCAATGCAGACATGTTCCTGTTTTAGATTTTCTACATTTGTCTTATAATCTGGCTGTTTTGCTACTTTGACACATTTGTTTTAACTTGTTAAAAAAATTTGTATGCCTCTCTTATGATTGTCTATTTTTGATTGTCCAAGGAAAATCTACTATTGCTATTGTCATCATTCTTTGTTTGTAGCCAGGTCTCTCTTGTAAATGAGTCCTCGAGGCTCAATGGGATTAACCTGCCTAAATAAAGGTTGCATTAATATTTTATTCCGGTGTGACGAACTCCATCTTCTGCATTGATTTGACTGTGAAGCCGCATACACACTTGCATTCTTTTCTAAGACCCGCGTTCCTGTTAGTAATTGGTCAAAACAATGTGAGCTTAAATGTGATTGGATGTAATCCCTGTCTAACAACCAAATTTAAGTTGAGGTGGACCGTCGAGCTGTCTCCAAGCCGGAAATCCAGCCCCCAGCTGGAGCGCTTTAAGCCCTGAATATACTGAGCTCTGGTCTGTCTGTTCGCCATCTTCCTCGAATTCACCTTTACAGAAAACCGGCAGAAAACTCGGTATTGTGCAATACCGGGCACGTGTTTGGGAACTATGTATAGAAACGCGATGACAAACGAGCTGATCTGAGCTGACCCGAACTTACCTGATCAACGTTGTCACAGTGGAAAAGAGGCCTTAGCAATTTTCTGGTTTCTTAGATAAATAACAATAATAACTGACATTGTATGTATGTGAATGTTTCTGTACAGTGCCCTGAGATGAGTTATGTTGTGATTTGGTGCTTTATTAAAAAATAATCTAATTGAATTGAATTAACTCTCAGATGAAAATGAAATACATCACTGGTGTCATATCAAGCACCTTGAGGATAACAGAATAGAAAGACATTAGAACAGACAGGGGCAAACCTGGCCCATGGGTTGTATACAGCCCGTTCAGCTTTTTAAGTGGCCCGTCGAAATTGTCCAAAATTTGGAGAATAAAAAAAAAAATATATATATATATATATATACTGTATATATATATATATATATATAT
>JBBPBX010012386.1:41221-54158 GCA_038048925.1 Garcialebias charrua
CACGCAAGAGACATGTAGGAGGAGATGTATGAAGGCAGCAGACCAAGAAGTGATTTAAAGATGAAAATGTACCAGTGGAAGAGTCTGCGTGAAGTTAATGATGTCCAGTTAACCAGTGAATACAGGGTGCAGTGGTGGGTATGATAATCACAGCCAGTTATGAATCTTAGTGCACCATGATAGACAGCATCCAACATCCGCAGGGTGCTTGTAGGAGCGTTCATGTAGATAATGTCACCGTAATCAATGGAGGGAAGGAAAGTCACAGATACAAGGTGTTTCCTAACATTCAGTGTTAGACATGATCTGTTTCTGAAAAAGAAACCCAGTTTAACTTTCAGTTTCTTTACTAGGTTTTCCACATGGAGCTTAAAAGAGAGATGCAAATCGACCAGGATACCCAAATATTTATAGGAATCAACAAACTCAATAGGGACACCATTTGAGGATAAAATCAGAGGAAGAACTGCTGGGACTGACTTCCTATTTGAAAAAAAGCATCCCTTTGGTTTTATCAGCATTTAGGACAAGTTTGAGACAGAACAAATCTAAATTGATTAAGACTAAATTGTTGAAAATATATATATACATTTTAGTTAATACAAAATGTACTAGAAATGTAAATGTGTGATGAGTTATTTATTTTGTTATATTATTTAAAGATTATTATTATTATTATTATTATTATTATTATTATTTTGAATTGATTATTTGAACTGATTTGTTTTTTTTAAAAGGGTCAGATATAAGATTTTTTTCTTCTTCTACTACCTTTCATTTTAGATTTTTTTTCCCTTTCTTGTTTCTCTCTATTGTGAATTGTTATTTATCTTTCTTGTTTTAAATCTGAAATGAATGGATTAAAAAAAATCTGACTGGGTGATGTCAAAAGCGGACTGCAAAAGCTGGAAAACCTTAACAACTGTTTTAGCTCAACAGTAAACGACTGTGTCATCAGCATAGAAATGTAAGGATGCATCAGGGATGCTCTGAACTACATTACCTATGTAGATTGTAAAGAGGGTTGTCCTAAGACTGAGCCTTGTTGTACACCATTGTTGACTGTTAAATAACTGGAAGAAGTACTGTTATGTTGAACACATTGCCTCCGATCAGAAATATATTTAGAAAACCAACCAATGGTGTGATCTGAGAAACCGATTTCTGAGAGCTTATGACACAAGATGTTATGATCCACAGTGTCAAAAGCTTTAGACAGGTCTAAGAAAAGTGCAGCACAATAATCCTTAGCATCCAATGCTTCAACAACGTCATTAAGAACCTTCAGTGAAGCAGTCGTTGTGCTGTGCTGTTTCCTGAAACCAGATTGATGAAGAAGTAAGATTTTAAATTAGTCCAGATAATTTTTGATTTGAGAGTTTATCAGTTTTTCTAAAACCTTGGCTAAAGTGCAGAGTTTAGAGATCGGTCGATGGTTGTTCAGTGAGGTGGGTTCAACTCCCTTCAGCAACGGAAGAACAACAGCTGTTTTCCAAGCATCCAGAATGGAGTTTTGTCTTATGGACAGGTTAAAGATGTGGGTCACAGGGACTGTGACGATATGAGCAACCAGGCTTAAGAAATAAGAAGGAAGTTCATCTGGACTTGCAGATTTTTTTAGGATCAAGGCCTTTTAACAGTTTATTTACCTCACTGACTGAGAACGGAGAAGGTGTGATCAACTGAGGATTGATTTGTAGAAATTTGGTAATTAGATGAAGTGGCTGATTTATTATATATATCCATCAAACATATTGTTTTATAAACTAAAGTTATTGAAGTTCTATGATTTAGCTGATGATAGCATTTTGCTATTTATGTATAGGGCTCATAAAAAGATATTGCCTGTAAATATACAAGTAAATTTTGTTAACAAGGAGAGTACTTATTTTCTTAAAGGGACAGAAATGTTTGTGAAATCTTGTTTTCGTACCAGTTTGAAGGAGTGGTGTACAATAATTCAGGGAATAAGATTGTGGAATGGTCTGGAAGAAAATGTTAAAACAGCCAGATCTCGTGTATATTTAAGAGATTGTTAAAAGTGATTTTTTTAAGAATATGAAAAATAGCATAATAATTTATATCAATTGTTGTTTGAGTTGATGTAGTCTTTAATTTGGTGATGTAGTTAACTTTGTTCTTTGGTAAATTATTGTTGTGAGTATATTTGGGTAAAAAGGGGCAGATATTATAAGATTATTCTTCATCTGCTGCCTTTCATTTTATTTTTAATGTTTGTTTGTTTGTTTATGCCAAAAGGGGTCGGGTGCAATGTGGGATGGGTGGTGGCCGAGGGCGGGGACACTAGCGGTCTGATCCTTGGCTACAGAAGCTGGCCATTGGGACATGGAATGTCACCTCTCTGGTGGGAAAGGAGCCTGAGCTAGTGTTTGAGGTTGAGAGGTTCCGGCTAGAAATAGTCGGACTCACCTCAACGCATGGCTCTGGCTCTGGAACCAGTTTCCTTGAGAGGGGTTGGACACTCTTCCACCCTGGTGAGAGGCGCTGAGCAGGAGTGGGCATACTCGTTGCCCCCCATCTTGGTGCCTGTAAGTTGGGGTTCACCCCGGTGAACAAGAGGGTAGCCTCCCTTCGCCTACGTGTGGGGGGTCGGGCTCTGACTGTTGTTTGTTAATCTATGCGCCAAACGGCAGCTCAGATTACCCACCCTTTTGGAGTCCTTGGAGGGGGTATTGGAGAGTGCGCCTCCTGGGGACTCCCTTGTTCTACTGGGGGACTTCAATGCTCACGTGGGCAATGACAATGAGACCTGAAGGGGTGTGGTTGGGAGGAACGGCCCCCCTGATGTGAACCTGAGTGGTGTTCTGTTATTGGACTTCTGTGCTCATCATGGATTATCCATAACGAACATCCACTTTGAGATTTTCATTAATGAAAAGTGCGTTATAAATTGAATTCATTATTATTATTATTATCCCGTTAAAGCATATGGGTGTCCATATATGCTCTTGACACCAGGACACCCTAGGTCGCAGTTCGATGATCAATTTTGTTGTTGTCTCATCTGATCTACGGCCGCATGTTTTGGACACTCGGGTGAAGAGAGGGGCGGAGCTGTCAACTGACCACTACCTGGTGGTGAGTTGGCTCCGATGGTGGGGGAGGATGCCGGTCAGACCTGGCAGACCCAAACGTATTGTGAGGGTCTGCTGGGAACGTCTGGCAGAGTCTCCCGTAAGACGGAGCTTTAACTCCCACCTCCGGGAGAGCTTTGAACACGTTCCGAGGGAGGCGGGGGACATTGAGTCCGAGTGGGCCATGTTCCGCGCCTCTATTGTCGAGGCAGCTTATCGGAGCTGTGGCCGCAAGGTTGTTGGTGCCTGTCGTGGTGGCAACCCTCGAACCCGGTGGTGGACACCGGCGGTGAGGGATGTTGTCAGGCTGAAGAAGTCAAAGTCAAGTCAAAGTCAACTTTATTGTCAGATCTGCAATATGTACTGTACAGGACATACACAGGACCGAAGGAGTCATATTGGGGCTTTTTGGCCTTTGGGACCCCGGAAGCAGCTGATAGGTACCAGCAGTCCAAACGGCATGCAGCTCGGGTGGTTGCTGAGGCAAAAACTTGGGCGTGGGAGGAGTTCGGAGAGGCAATGGAGAATGACTTCCATATGGCTTCGAGACGATTCTGGTCCACCATCCGGCATCTCAGGGGGGGAAAGCGGTACGCAACCAACAACATTTATAGTAAGGGTGGCGTGATGTTGACCTCAACTCGGGATGTTGTGAGTCGGTGGGCGGAATACTTCGAAGACCTCCTCAATCCTACTGGCACATCTTTCACTGAGGAAGCAGAGACTGGGGACATTGGGTCGGGTTCTCCAATTTCTGGTGCTGAGGTCACTGAGGTGGTTAAAAAGCTCTGCGGTGGCAGGGCTTCAGAGGTGGAAGAGATTCGCCCGGAGTTCCTTAGGGCTCTGGATGTTGTGGGGTTGTGTTGGCTTACGCGACTCTGCAATATTGCGTGGACATCGGGGGTAGTTCCCTTGGATTGGCAGACTGGGGTGGTGGTTCCCTTATTCAAAAAGGGGGACCGTAGGGTGTGTTCCAACTATAGGGGGATCACACTCTTAAGCCTCCCTGGTAAGGTCTATTCAGGGGTTCTGGAGAGGAGGGTCTGTCGGATAGTCGAACCTCGGATTCAGGAGGAGCAGTGTGGTTTTCGTCCTGGTCGTGGAACACTGGACCAGCTCTACACCCTCAGCAGGGTCCTGGAGGGTGCGTGGGAGTTTGCCCAACAAGTTTACATGTGCTTTGTGGACTTGGAGAAGGCATTCGACCGTGTCCCTCGGGGGGTTCAGTGGGGGATACTCTGGGATTATGGGGTACCAGGCCCTTTGATATGGGTTGTTAGGTCCCTGTACGACCGGTGTCGGAGCTTGGTCCGCATTGCCGGCAGTAATAAAAAATAAAAATAAATGTCGCATTTTTGTCATCTGTGAATGTTCCCATACTTGACAGACGAAATTGGTCTCTGCATTTAACCCAACCACCACCAGGTGGTGCAATGAGCAGCCGTAGTCAGCGCTCGGGGAGCTGGGGGAAATAGATGTGCACTCATAGACACCCCAAGGTGTGCCGTGGCCGGGGTTCGAACCAATTCAGGCTTGTTTCATTGACTCTATGTATTTCTGAGTCATCGATAAAAAATGGAATGTCAATTGATTAATTTTTATTGCTTTAGCAATAAAAATAAAAAAACATAATACATGATATTTATATCATTGTTAGAGTATTTTTATGATTATCATCTAAAACTTATAACATCATAACATGAAACATCTAGTCACTCCCTGAGAAATAGTTGTCTTACACAACAATGCTGTTTACTGAAATAACAGAAGTACCAAAGAATGTCTTCTTTGTTTCAGAACTTGTTGGTCCTGAGTTTGGCCAAAACTGACCAAGAGCCATTGTGTGGAAAATTGTCTAACCTGTTTTTCTCTCAACTACGAGATGTATAAAGGTTGTCTGTGAACCTTCCAATACGGGCCTGTCTCAGACTTAGGAGACAGGTCCCACTTTATAAAGTTAAATATACAAACTGTTTTAACTCTTGTCATGTGTGTGATTCCTTTTTAGTAGAAATGTTGCTGCGAGGTTTGGTTTGAGAAAACCCATCATTTCTGGTGCCTTGCACCCGGGATGTTCCTCATTCCTGTTCTGCGACGAGGGTCCGATGAAGGCAGCTGAAGCCCGTGCACAGCATACCTGACAGCCCTGGAGGATCGATCGTTTCCCATTCCAGGCCAGCTTTTTAGGCCTGACTTGGACTGTTGTCATAAACAGTTTGATGACGTCCACACGAACATCACACATTTTACAAGAGCAGTGAGTATAAACAGGAATTCCTTGTACGTTGAAAAATATGGTACAGAACTAGTTCAAAGCTGAATCTAGACCTCATGATTTTAAAAAGTGATATTCCTATTTTTCAAAGTTAATAGTATGATGTACACGACTATTTTAACGATAGGAAAGAGAGCTTTAAGATAGATTTTTACCAAGAACTTACATGTGTGAGGAAATAATCTAGTCAAAAAATTTGGAATTGGATACGATTTTTACCAAGAACTTATGTGTGAGGAAAAATCTAGTAAAAATTTGGAATTGGATAAGGAGTGCGGTTTCAGCTAAAAATAGGTAGATGCGCAGATTGTTTTAAAAATTGTTTTATGTATGTGTGTGATGTTGAATGCAGACATGAATAAATAAAAAAAATAAAAATAAAAATAAAAAAAACACAACGCAGAAAGATATGTCAGATAGATGACCTAAAAAGCACCATGCTCGAATAAATAAATAAAAATAAATAAATAAGATTGGATAAATAAATAAATAAAAATAAGATCGGATAAATAAATAAATAAATAAATGAATAAATAAATAAAAATAAATAAGATCGGACAAATAAATAAATAAATAAATAAATAAAATAGAGCTACCGGTAATTCTTTTAAAATAGATCTGACTGACAAAAACAGTTGTTTGTTAAATCAGAAGACAAACTAAACCAGACCGGTCAGTCACATGCAGCCACAACCGTACCTTGAAAGTCTTTATCTTGTTAAACAATTAACTGACCAGAGGACTCTACAGACACACCCAGCTAGCCAACAAATGGTATCCAGATGGCTCTTTGCACAACCTCAGTTTGGAGAAATAGAGTTTAACTAAATGCTTGTTGCCATTGTCTGAGTTTAAAAACTGGTAATTTGAGTTTTTGAGTTCTCAGTTGAGAAACAAATCACAACAAACTGGTTTTGTGCCTCTAGGCAGGATTGAGTTGTGGAGGTGACATGAGATTGACAGATATTGACATTTCAGAGGGGCTTGGCTGAGGAGTGTTTTGGGAATTACCGGTAGTTGTGTGGAAAAGTGAGTTTCAGCAAGCAAGGGGACAGACACGTACACACACACACACACACACACACGCACACACACACAGGTTTGTCAATGTGGTTTAGCCGGACTTTTTCGCCAAACCCGCCCGAAGGTGTAATACGGGGTCTACCCCTTCCCGAGGTCCTAGCGACCTGGGACCAAGCTCAGAGCACTCTAAAAATTCTGAAAAAAATTTGGGTCCCTTTAGCTTTCCGATAGGAGCTTCACAGCACGTTTTAGCACCCAGACTCCAGTGTGGTTTACAAGGACGTCAAAAAATGTGGTTTATGAGGACAAACATGCATTATGGGGTCTTTAAAGGGAAAATTATACTCCGCCTACTTAACATAAAATTAACATAAAACACACAAATGTGACAGGACACTGCATTAGGAGAACAGTTTTTTGAACTGCTTTTATTAAACAAATTAGGCACATACTTTATTTATATTCACTAACAAATCTTCACTAACAAATCTTCAAATGTTTAAAATAAAATAAAACTTAAATGTTTCAAATAAAATAAAATAAAAACTTAAATTCTGTTGACATATTTACATTATTATAAAACATATTAACATTATATACATATTTCTAAATTTTTTTTTTACTTTTTCTGCAGGGTTAATCACAACTCAATGTAAAGTACAGGGGATCCCCGACTTACGAGCAACCAAAGAGTTCCTCAGTCTGAGATGACATATTTACATATTATAAAACATTAACATTACAAACTTGTACATATTTCTAAAACAAAATTGTACTTTTTTTACAGGGTTCTCCACAACCCACTGTAAAGTACAGGTGATCCCCGACTTACGAGCGACGAAAGAGTTCCTCAGTCTGAGATGACATATTTACATATTATAAAACATTAACATTACAAACTTGTACATATTTCTAAAACAAAATTTTACTTTTTCTGCATGGTTAATCACAACCCAATGTAAAGTACAGGTGATCCCTGACTTACGAGCGATGAAAGACTTCTGAGATGACATATTTACATATTATAAAACATTAACATTACAAACTTGTACATATTTCTAAAACAAAATTGTACTTTTTTTACACGGTTCACCACAACCCACTGTAAAGTACAGGTTATCCCTAACTTACGAGTGACGAAAGACTTCCTCAGTCTGAGATGCTGTATTCAGCTCAGTCTTATAAAGACTTCCTCAGTCTGAGATGCTGTATTCAGCTCAGTCTTATAAAGACTTCCTTAGTCTGAGATGTTGTATTCAGCTGAGTCTTATAAATAAAGACTTCCTGATGACAGCCAAAACCAGCTGCTCACATGATCAAGGAGGACCATCAGCCTAAACATTGCCCATTTTCTACATCCATCCATTATCTTTACCCGTTTCTTCCATTTTGGGTCACGGGGGTCGCCGGTGCCCATATCCAGCAATCATAGGGCAAGGGGCGGGGTGCACCTTTCACGGTTCGCAAGTTTATCACAGGGCATCACATTTGTTACATGAAAACATAAAACACTAGAAAGCTTGTTGAACAAGACACATACTAAAATTAAAATACCCTGATGAATGCTCAATAATTCTAGTAGAATAATCAAAAAAGCTAAGTCTGGTCCTCAGGACATTCAAAAAAACAACACAAAGCAAAGCAAAAAAAAAAAAAACTGGAAACGTTTAGTCTTTCGTCTAAGTCTGGAGATAATGTATTCAACTCAGTATTATAAATAAAGATTTCCTCAGTGTGAGGTGCTGCATTAAACTCAGTATTATAAATAAAGATTTCCTCAGTGAGAGGTGCTGCATTCAGCTTAGTCTCATAAATAGCACCCTCTCACAGTGGATCAACCAGTTTGCAGGTCCTCCTTGATCATGAGAGCAGCTGGTTTTGGCTATCATCAGCAAATTGGTTGATCCACTGTGAGAGGGTGCTATTTATAAGACTGAGCTGAATGCAACATCTCAGATTGAGGAAACCTTTCGGACAAATGACTTCCACAGTCTTGGATGCTGTATTCAGCTCAGTCTTATAAATAAATACTTCCTCAGTCTGAGGTACTGCATTCAGCTCAGTCTTATAAATAGCACCCTCTCACAGTGGATCAACGAGTTTGCTGAACAGCCAAAACCAGCTGCTCTCATGATCAAGGAGGACCTGCAAACTGGTTGATCCACTGTGAGAGGGTGCTATTTATAAGACTGAGCTGAATGCAGCCCCTCAGACTGAAGACGTGTTTCGGACGAATGACTTCCTCAGTCTTACATGCTGTGTTCTGCTCAGTCTTATAAAAGAAGACTTCCTCGACAAAGTTTTTTTTACAGTTTTTACATCAAAGTACAATTCAAACAAAAACACTTTCATCGATTCATCGCAAACCTGTTGCTTCCTCTCACATTCCTCCTTGGTGATCAGTTCACCTCGATATTCCAAAAGAAAGTCATATTTTGCAAAGGATTTATTTGCTAAGATTCCTCAACCTAGATATATAAATAGGAAAAATTGTATTTTTTGTTAACACTAATAAAGCTCCACATACCTTTTAAGTTCACTGATAAATTTGATGACAAGGCCCTAAATAAAGACTTCCTCAGTCTGAGGTGCTGCATTCAGCTCAGTCTCATAAATAACACCCTCTCACAATGGATCAACCAGTTTGCAGGCCCTCCTTGATCATGTGAGCAACTTTTAATGATCTTACAAACTCCACTTGAGATTTCATGATAGAATGCAGACTGCTTTGCCTTATGTTTTAAATGTGTTTTCTCCAATATTCCTTGTGTCAGGAGAAAAGCAACATTTTGAAGTGCTGGGAAAAACAGGGAAACTTGTGTCTGACATATTAGGATCAGATATTGCTGCTTTTTCCAGAATCTGTCCAACTTTGGACTGGCTACATTGAAGGGGGACACAGGGACATCTGGACAAGTCTCAGTCCATCACATGGACACATTTACAAGTCTCCAGTCCATCACAGGGACACGTGGACAAGTCTCCAGTCCATCATAGGGACACCTGGACAGGTCTCCAGTCCATCACAGGGACACATTTACAAGTAATATAATAATAATAATAATAAAAATAAAAATAATAATAATAACAATAATAATAATAATAATAATAATAATAATAACTGACAAGTTATAATAATAACAAGTCTCCAGTCCATCACAGGGACACCTGGACAGGTCTCTTCTCTTAGAATTGAGAAAGCCTTTTGGATGAAGGGCGAAACGTCTTCTGCTACAAATAAAAGTCCAGTTGTTTTTTTATTGAACACATTTTTTTGATTGTAACAAAGACCTCGGTACACACCAGGCAACTAGGTAATTAGTCATTTCATTATAAAGCCAGGTTGCATAGGTACCAGGTACATACCAATTGAGTACAAGATAACATGTCATTTTATAGAATAGTCTGGTACAAAAGATACATACTGGTTAAATAACCAGTATGCTACCAGTATCTGGGGTATGTACCTTTCTGTATTATGTATTAATATTGTATAAATCTGTGTTACACTTTTAAATACTTTATTTTAAAAAAAAATCTTCCAAATTTTTTTCAACCTGTAGCTTGGATATCTTTGCCAGTTGTGTTGGGGGAGCTGGTAATCTGTAAAATTCCCTGTGAACACGGATGTCATGGCCCAAGAAGTCTGCAACCTGGTCAAGTTCATTGTTTTTTAAGTTCAAGACTTGTGAGAGCGTGGCTACATGTTTCCGTAGTTGTGTTGACCTGAGGAACTCTGGGTGCTATGCTCCACACTGGCTTGCATGTCCTCTGTAGTGACTCATTGATTTAGGTCTTGCAAATAGAAATAAGTTTGTTTGTAAAACACCACATGTCTCTCTCTTACTTGCCAATAAAGTCAGTGCATCCACCACATTTGGTGCGAGTAAAACTGCAACCTTTCGGCCTCTTTTCCCAATGATTTCAACCCGAGTGAAATGGCTGCAGAGCTTCTGTTCAACCGTTGACAAACCCATGGCAACATCATCATGGAGCTTGGTGGTGTCACGCTCCATAAAACTTCGTAGGTGCATCTTTGAAACCTCTCCTGCTCGTCTACGATTGAACACAATGACCTGTGCAAGTGTAACTTTTGCAAGTTCTGCATAAGTCTGGGGGCTGGCTTCATCTTTCAAGGTGTTAAAGGCATTTTCTCCTGATTTATTCAGATGCTGATGCAGAAGCTTAACATCTTCAGTGAATGGTAATGTTAATGGCCTATTGTATTTGGCATGATTTTAAGTGCTAAGGGCACTATGAGACACCATCTCTGACCATTTTGATGAGCACAGTTTTTTGAATGCGTCTGACGACTTCATCAGTTGTTCATCTTCTGCCATGAGTGCTCGGCAATGAACAAGGTTACAGATTTTGTTCAGTGTATGTCCCAGTTTTATGGCAAGGCTTGTTTTTTTGTATGAACGTGTTTCTTCATCAAAGCCTGACACAGTCTTTACTGCTTGCACAACTCTCTGGAAGTTAGCAGGTTTCACAGCATCCTCTAGGTTATGTATTGCATATTTTGTGCGCAGACATATCAACAAACGGCCAACTTCATGAAGCTTTTGTCGCATGTAGTCGTATTTTGAGGGGTCTTGTCCATGTCTGTTGTGGAGTGACTGAGCAAACTGAATAATACATAGGTCATTTCTCACAGCTGAGGTAACATCGTCGGGTTTCATACTTTTAATGATCTTACAAACTCCACTTGAGATTTCATGATAGAATGCAGACTCTTTAGCCAAAGCCAAACTCAGCACTTTGGCTCTTCCAGGTGGATTATCCATATCCATATTTTCTGGCTTACAGGGGCATCTACGGACATGTCTCCATAGTTGCTTTCGAACGTACATTCCTTCACAGTAGATACAGTGAATAAATGTTCCAGCTACGGCCTTAGCTTTTGTCTTTCTCTTCACTTTCAAGGGCCCTTGTCCACCTTGTAAAACTGCATTGTTATGCTTGTGATTTCCCCTGTTCCTCAATTTTTCTAATAAAACTTTGCGCTCTTTAGAATCCTTGTGAAGGGAAAACACTTGGATAATTTCAGGATACGTCCGGTGTGTTTGCAAATGGCGTGAAATTTGAGTTTGTGGCTTACCACAAACATAACAGAAGTTTTGTAGACATGTAATCTGCTTTGAGGATTCCTGTTTGAGAAGCTCATCTTTTCTGTCTGGTTTATCCTTTGAGTATGTGGTAGAAGTGGCTTGGCCTGATGTTTTAAATGCACTTTCTCCAATATTACTTGTGTCAGGAGGAAAGCAACATTTTGACGTGCTGGGAAAAACAGGGAAACTTGTGTCTGACATATTAGGATCAGATATTGCTGCTTTTTCCAGAATCTGTCCAACTTTGGACTGGCTACACTGAAGGGGGACACAGGGACATCTGAACAAGTCTCCAGTCCATCACAGGGATACCTGGACATGTCTCCAGTCCATCACAGGTACACAGGGACAGGTCTCCAGTCCATCACAGGGACACGTGGACAAGTCTCAAGTCCATCACAGGGACATGTGGACAAGTCTCAAGTCCATCACAGGGACACCTGGACAGGTCTCCAGTCCATCACAGGGACAAGTCTCCAGTCCATCACAGGGATACCTGGACAGGTCTCCAGTCCATCACAGGGATACAGGGACAGGTCTCCAGTCCATCACAGGGACACGTGGACAAGTCTCAAGTCCATCACAGGGACATGTGGACAAGTCTCAAGTCCATCACAGGGACACCTGGACAGGTCTCCAGTCCATCACAGGGACAAGTCTCCAGTCCATCACAGGGATACCTGGACAGGTCTCCAGTCCATCACAGGGATACCTGGACAGGTCTCCAGTCCATCACAGGTACACAGGGACAAGTCTCCAGTCCATCACAAGGACACATGGACAAGTCTCCAGTCCATCACAGGGACACATGGACAGGTCTCCAGTCCATCACAGGGACACGTGGACAAGTCTCAAGTCCATCACAGGGACATGTGGACAAGTCTCCAGTCCATCACAGGGACACCTGGACAGGTCTCCAGTCCATCACAGGGACACATTTACAAGTAATAATAATAATAATAATAATAATAATAAATAATAATAATAATAATAATAATAATAATAATAATAATAGCTGACAAGTTATAACAATAACAAGTCTCCAGTCCATCACAGGGACACATTTACAAGTCTCCAGTCCATCACAGGGACACATTTACAAGTCTCCAGTCTATCACAGGGACATCCTGGACAGGTCTCCAGTCCATCACAGGGATACCTGGACAGGTCTCCAGTCCATCACAGGTACACAAGGACAAGTCTCCAGTCCATCACAAGGACAAGTCTCCAGTCCATCACAGGGACACGTGGACAAGTCTCCAGTCTATCACAGGGACACGTGGACAAGTCTCAAGTCTATCACAGGGACACATGGACAAGTCTCCAGTCCATCACAGGGACACGTGGACAAGTCTCAAGTCCATCACAGGGACATGTGGACAAGTCTCCAGTCCATCACAGGGACACCTGGACAGGTCTCCAGTCCATCACAG
>JBBPBX010012387.1:10118-30614 GCA_038048925.1 Garcialebias charrua
TAGTTGAGTCGGCTTATCAGAGCTGTGGCCGCAAGTTGGTTGGTGCCTGTAGCAGCAGTAACCCTCAAACCCGGTGGTGGACACGGGCGATGAGGGATGCTGTCAGGCTGAAGAAGGAGTCCTATTGGGCCTTTTTGGTCTGTGGGACCCCAGAAGCAGCTGGTTGGTACCGGCAGTCCAAGTGGCATGTGGCTCGTGTGGTCACTGAGGCAAAAACTCCGGCGTGGGTGGAGTTTGGAGAGGCCATGGAGAAAGACATTCGTACGGCTTTGAGGTGATTCTGGTCCACAATCTGGCATCTCAGGGAGGGAAATGGTATGCCACCAACACTGTTTATAGTGGAGGTGGTATGCTACTGACTTCAATTTGGGATGTCATTGGTCGGTGGGCAAAGTACTTCGAAGATCTCCTCAATCACACTGGCACATCTTCAACTGAGGAAGCAGAGCCTGGGGACTTTGGGTCAGGCTCTCCAATCGCTGGTGCTAAGTTCACCTCAGTGGTTAAAATCTCCTCGGTGGCAGGGCCGCAGGGATGGATGAGATTCATCAGGAGATCCTTAAGGCTCTGGATGCTGTGGGGTTGTGTTGGCTTACACGTCTCTGCAATATTGTGTGGACAACGGGGGCAGTTCCCCTGTACTGGCAGACTGGGGTGGTGGTCCCCCTATTCAAAAAGGGGGACTGTAGAGTATGTTCCAACTACAGGGGATCACACTCTTAAGCCTCCTTGGTAGGATCTATTCAGGGGTTCTGGAGAGGAGGGTTTGTTGGATAGTCGAACCTCGGATTCAGGAGCAATGTGGTTTTCGTCCTGTTCGTGGAACTCTGGACCAGCTCTACACCCTCAGCACGGTCCTGAAGTGCTTTGGAGTTTGCCCAACCAGTCTACATGTGCTTTGTGGACTTGGAGAAGGCATTTGACCGCGTCCCTCCTGGAGCCCTGTATGGGGTACTCAGGCCCTTAGATAGGGGCTGTTGGGTCCCTGTATGACCGGTGTCAGAGCTTGGTCCGCATTGCCGGCAGTAAGTCAGGCTTGTTCCCAGTGAGAGTTGGACTCTGCCAAGGTTGTCCTTTGTCACCGATTCTGTTTATAACTTTTATGGACAGAATTTCTAGGCGCTGCCAATGTGTTGAGGGGATCCGTTTTGGTGGCCTTACAATCGCTTCTCTGTTTTTTGCAGATGATGTGGTCCTATTGGCTTCATCAGGCCGTGATTTACAGCTTTCCCTGGAGCGGTTTGCTGCCAGGATGAGGATCAGTTCCTCCAAATCCAAGGCCATGGTCTTGAGTGCCGGTACAGACAACATCAAAAATGTGGGTGTAATAAGTGAAGCAGTCACACCTGTCTCCACCATCATTAGCCCCACTCGGGGCCACTGAGCAAGGCCATTAACCCCCACCATCTGCTCCCCCGGGCACCCTAGATAGCATCTCTCTGCTCCACACAGATGGCTGTGGTAGTTCGGTGGTCTGTGGTTGTGTGAGGAAGGGCATCCGGTGTAAAAATAACTGCCAAGTCTTTGTGCGACTTAGTTCGCTGTGGCAAAATAAGCATTTATGTTCTCAAAAGAAAAATAAACTTCTAACTCATTATGTTACATTGTATTTTCAGCTGCATAAACTTTGAAAATGTCTAATGATTCACAACAACAAAACTAAGGGTTAAATTTGAAATGTAAATAGTAAATATACAAATATGCTCATACTTTTTTCTTCTTTCATTTTGAAAGGATGGTCTAGTCATTTGAAAGTGATCTTTATCAATTAAATAGTGTTTTTGTTGTCTGCATTTCACATTGATCTAAATCTCAAGAATGGTTTTTAACTTTAGGCTGAAATACTTGAAAATGAACAGATGATGAGGGAAGGGAAAAACTTTATTTATGATTTTATCTAATACGAATGGTAGGATTATTTAGGAAAACCGAGTATTCTATTAAAAAATGTACATACAGCTTGATCTCCCAGAGCAGTTTTGATGCTGAGTCGAACTTTGTAGGCACTTGGAGCATCTAAAGAAGAAACATGCAACAAAAGTTCAGGACTTGTTTCTCAGATTTGACATGGCCTTTACAATGATCATAGTGTACGGTAAGTATAATTTGTGAGGCAAATATTTGAGCTATGTGCTAATCTGACAGTGTTCCAACAGACAGATTAGTGGATTACAGTAAAGGATAATACAGCCCAGCTGAAAGTTTTACACTAACAAAACCTGTTTTTTCAGAGCACAACAGAAATGTGATAGAGAATGAAGTAATTTAATTAAAAGTTACAGTTTAACAGGTCACATACCTGGTTTACAGAGTTCTACTGCCAGAACAGGCGGCAAACAAAGCAAGAAAAAGATCCGTTCCAGCATTTTCTTTGACAGCACAAAGCAAAATGATCCAAAGTTGCATAACTCAGCTGAAACACCCAGCGTTCAGTTTTGAGGCCAGTAGAGGAGCTTCACTAGATAAAGTTTGGGTTTAATCGTTAATCCAGAACACACCTGAACTCGTCTGTCCTCCTATAAGGAAATGGTGGTCTTTCCAACATGGATGCAGTTAATGTGCTGGTGTTTGTTCAAGGAGCCAGAGAGGTCCTGCTAATGCGAAAGAAAGGAAGAAAACAATCTGTTTCTGCACAGCACAGTGTGTGACTTAGACCGTTTTTATAACAATATTCTGAGGCATTCAAACAGAAATATACTGTAACAAATCAAAACATGTGGTAAATAATCTCACCAAATCTGCTTATCGAGTCAAAAAAGAACAGCAGCTGCATTCTTTATGAGGTTAAAGTGTAGCTGAGATTCTAGTAAAAAAAATAAAAATAGTAACAAGTTGTTCTGTCCCTAATGTCTGGTTTAATCTAGCTCTGATAAGAGTTCAAATTAAAACTTAAGGTCTTAGCAAGCATGTTCACAAAAATGACTGTTATGCAAAAACTCAGCGGGCAGCAGAAAATCTCAGTGACTCATTGTTGTATTCAGAGTTAATCATCCATTTTACCCTGAAATTGATTTGGTTAATTTTTGAACCTTTTTCTAATGAATGCTGATCAACAGCCATTCAATAGATACTGTGTTGTTTGTTAGGACGTGTTCCGATATGGCAGACTGTGTTTTCATTTCAAATATTAACACTAAGAGCTTTGCCTGTGATAACGGGAGCTGCACTGACATCGATCATCAAATTACAAAAAACATTTAGTGACCTGCTTTTCTTCTGTCAGCAAAAAATATGAACATATTTTTATGGTGCAAATAAGCAAAAATTTGACTGAACTGGGGTAAAAACACCAGTAACTTTCTTCTTTAATCATTGCCTGCCACCTAAATGAGAAGGTGGGTGATAATGATTTTGTTTGTGTATGCACATTTATCTGTCTATTACCAAAATAGTTTTGGAACCAGTGGATTAATTTTAATCAAAGTCCCAGAAAGTAATCATTACACTTACATCTACAACTGATTAACGCCCCCAGAAGCAAAACCACCCCTCATAGTCAGACGGTGTCCCTGACAGCGCCATCATGACTCCACCCACTGTTCAACCCTTTCTTCTTCCATGACTCCTCCAACTCTCGACTTTTAGGCCTTTTGCACTCGATTCAAGTGGTGAGACTCAAGGAATGTGCTGAACCTGGAAAACGGTTCGAGGATGAGTCCAGCTCTAAACCGAAGTTCGGCTGATTCTCAAGCAACCTCCACCCGAAAATAGATATTAAAATAAAATTTAAAAAACTTCAGTTTACTGCCCCCCCCCCCAATAATAAGATGTAATTTCCACCTACTGTAGTTGTGTGGATGTAGGTTTAGACTGCTCAAGTACAAAGTGACCACATTTTCTATCATACCTAGCTGTCACTGCTCTCCATGTTCATACATGCAAGTATTGCTGCCATTAGCTTTTTTGTATTTTTATTAATCATTTAAGTTGGAGTCAAACTGATTGATTAAAAAAATATACATTTTTTTCATTTACCGGTACCCTTTATTTATCCAGGTAGTCTTATGGAGCCACAAGAACCAATTTTCAAGAGAGACCAGTTTTAGGGAGCAGATGGTGGGGGTTAAGGGCCTTGCTCAGGGGCCCAGAGTGGGGTGAATGAGGGTGGAGGCAGGTGTGGGTGTTTCACCTTTTCCACCCACATTTTTTGATGTTGTTGGTACTGGGGCTTGAACCGGTGATCTTCTGATCACAGACCCACCTTCTCTAACCTCTGCGCCACCACTCCCCCATGCCCATACCCCATAGCACTCCCCCAAAGTGATTGAAAATGTCAACCTTGAGGGTGCAGCCCACCTCTCACACTGCTGGATATGGGCACCAGTGACCCCCACAACCCAAAAAGGAGGAAGAGAGTATTGATGGATGGATGGATGGATGGTTGGATGATGGATGATGGATGGATGGATGATGGATGGATGGACAGACGGATGATGGATGGACGGATGGTTGGAAGGATGGATGGATGGATGGATGGATGATGGACAGATGGACGGATGATGGATGGACAGAAGGATGATGGATGGACGGATGGATGGATGAATGGATGATGGATGAATGGATGATGGATGAATGGATGGATGATGGATGGATGGATCTTAACAAACCCAATAAATTGACAACAATATCCATTATTGTACAGCATGCTAGGCCTTTGGTCATATCTGTATTTGTGGATTTTTCCTTCAAATTGTACTGTTCATGCAGTGGTGGGATGTAACTAAGTCCAAATACTTTGTTACTGTACTTAAGTACATTTTTCATGTATCTGTACTTTACTTAAGTAGAACTAAATGTGGGTACTTTTACTGCACTATATTTTACATGAAGTATCTGTACTTTCTACTACACTATATTTCTATAATGTGTTGAGTTACAAGTTACATTCATGTTGCAGCTTTTTAATTTGTCATTAGTTTGAAAGTAACTGATGTTGAGAGGGTAGTTGGTCCATTGAATCACTGCAAAGTGGACAGGTAACATTAGACCTGCCTTCAAGAAGAGCTGGACCAATGACGTATATTCTACGTTATTGAGCTGGGAGCACCCACAGCACCACTAATACACCTAAATGGATTCCACCACAAAGATTCATCCAGAAGATACACAACACCCATGACCTTATTGAAATACTATTGAAAGATTATTGAAAGACTATTGAAATATTATTGAAAGACTATTGAAATATTATTGAAAGACTATTGAAAGACTATTGAAAGACTATTGAAAGACTATTCAGTGCAGCAGGACATATTTTCTCTCCCTAAAGAGCCAGACTGGACTCAAAAAACTTCTTCTGAACTTGAACAAGAAATTCTTGCTGCAATATTAAAATGTGTCAGTTCATGGGATGTTAGGAGACAAGAGATTTCTCCAAATGTCTCGACACTCAGGTCCAAGTTTTGAAAATGGTGTCAGGAAGTTAAAGTATTGTTCACTACTGACTCATTACAAGGTTGACTAGACATTATTTTAACTAGAGTTGAAGACAAACTGGAATTGAAATGATCAGAGCCTGTTCCTTTGTCAGGTCTAATGCGCCTTTTTTCATCAGACAATTTTTACTTAAATGTGTTTACTGCAGTTAAAATGTTTTTTATTTATTTATTTGGGTTAAATCAAAAACTTTCAAAGGTATAATTATTCCTCTTTCTTATTTTGCTTACATTTAACTCTCAATCAATCAATCAATCACCTTTATTTAACCAGGTAGAGCCCGTTGAGATCGAGATCTCTTTTACAAGGGTGACCTGGTCAAGTGGTCAGCAGCACACGTCACATTGGCAATAGGCATTTGCACTTATCAAAAGAAAATAAAGAAAACTACAATCACAGTAAACAGATGTTGACAGTTCAAAACCAACAGGATATGACAGATTTCTATATACATTATATACAAAACAAGCAGACAGACCTCGGTTGGGTAAATAAAGTTAAAAAATCAACAATGACATGTATATTGGATAAGTAATGGTTAGAAACATCTGCAATGGTCAAGTTTCTTGATGACATTTTCTACTACGGTTGACATAAAGGATCCAGGAGAGATGAATGTTGATAGTTTCAGATCTTTCTGTAAGTTGTTCCAGGCTGAGGGGACGGCGAAGCTGAATGCTCTTTTTCCTAGTTCAGTTCTGACAGGAGGAACTGACAGGAGGACTAAATCGTTAGAGCGCAGGGAGTAATGACTGTGTGATGTTTGTATTAAGGAGGTGAGGTATGACGGGACTAGGTTTAGGAGGGTCTTGTAGATGAAGGATATCCAGTGAGTGTATCTGCGAGTGCTGAGAGATGACCAGCCAGATTTTACGTAAAGCTCACAGTGATGAGTGCGATAACTGGAGTCAGTAATGAACCGAAGGGCACCGTGGTAAATGGAGTCTAAGGACTGTAGGTATTTTGATGCAGCACTCATGTACAGCACGTCACCATAATCTAGTATTGGCATGAATGTTGCAGCTACTAATGTTCTCCTGGCTTTGCATGAGAAGCAGGATTTGTTTCTGAAGAAGAAACCTAGCTTCAGTTTGAGTTTAGTGGCCATTTTGGAGATGTGGGTTTTAAAAGACAGTTCAGTGTCAATGTTGAAACCTAGATATTTGTAGGTGGAGACCATTTCTATTTGTTTTCCCTCTTGGGTTCCAATTTGAGGTGGGTTCTCTGGTTGCAGCTTTCTGTTGGCAAGAACCATGAACTTGCTTTTGTCGGCATTTAGGACCAGTCTAAGTTTTTGCAGCCGTGACTGAATAATATTAAAAGCATCCTGAAGAGAGGTGAAAGCTTGGCTGAGGGAGGAAGAACAGCAATAGATGATGGTGTCATCTGCGTAATAATGGTGGGAAGCATTTGACAGATCACTGCAAAGATCGTTGATGTATAGAGAGAAAAGAATGGGACCCAAGACAGAACCCTGTGGCACCCCTTTCACAACATCTAAGAATGTAGAGGAGGATCCGGCTACATGAACAGACTGCGTTCTGTCAGTTAGGTAGTTGGTGAACCAGGAGACTGCAAGTTTTGATAGACCAGAGTGTTCCAGGATGTTTGTCAATAGTCTATGATCAACTGTATCAAATGCCTTGGACAGGTCTATAAATAGGGCAACACAGAATTGTTTGCAGTCCAGGGCATGTATGATGTCATTTAATACTTTGAGAACTGTAGTGACGGTGCTGTGTTGTTTTCTGAATCCTGACTGGAATTGTGATAGAATATGGTTTGCTTGTAGGAAATCAGTTAGCTGATCACAGACAAGTCTTTCAAACAGTTTGGCAAGAATGCATAATTTTGAAATTGGTCTGTAGTTGTTGACATTTGTTGGTTCACCCCCTTTTAGCAGAGGGAGAACAAAAGCTGATTTCCAGATTTTGGGTATTTTATTTGTGTTGAGACTGAGATTGAAAATATGGGAAAGAGGTTCAGCAATGAAATCTGCAGCTAGTTTTAGGAAAAGTGGTTCTATGTTGTCAGGTCCTGCTGCTTTGCGTGTGTCGAGAGTTTTTAGAGCATTTAGAACTTCAGCGGGAGATACTGATTCGAAGTCAAAGCGATTTGTGACCTGTTTGTCCAGCACATGTGGAGCTGGGGGTGGATTTGCATCAGTTTGGTCAGCAGATAACATTTCAGGATGTGTAGATTCAAACAGGGAGCCAGAGGATATAAAGCAGGGGTGTCAAACTCATTTTGATCTGGGGGCCGCATTCAGCTTAATCTGATCTCAAGTGGGCCAAACCAGTAAACTCATTCCAAAATTACATAGAACGAACAGTAAGTCCACTTTTTTCATTGTATTAGTGCAAAGAAGAAATAAACTATAAAAATCTTTACATTAAATTAATTGTCCTTTTACACTTTTACTCAGTTTAACATTTATTTAAGACTTAAAACACGTTAAAAAACTGATCACAGTGATTGCAAAACGTTTTAAAAAATTTAGTCAACAAACAGTTTTATAGGAAGAAGTCCATTTTTCTTGAAAAATCCGACACTCTGTGTCCACTTTTCTCTTTTTTGACAAGGACATTCCGCTGATGAAAGTGCCCGACTGTCCGTTCCAAGAGGAAAAGCGGGTAAAGCGATAGCCTATATGCCACGGGGGGGCGTGACGTACTTCCGGCAAAATGCAACACCTACCCGCCACTTCCGGTTCCCATCCACCTCCGTTGTTGCTAGCGTTAGCTCCTAGTAGCAAACCATGACAACGACCCGAAACGGGAAGCGGCCGCGCGCTACCGGCACTACACGTGAGTACCGTTGTGTCCGCCCACCGGTGGGAACAGCTGTTCCGCGGGGGGGTTTCGGCGAACATTTATCGCGGCTATCCGTAGGGGGAACGTCGCCATAATTTTATATGGTTTTATATGTGTATAGAGTTGTTATTGGTGTGTATGCCGATGTTTTATTAATTGTATTTAGTCATTTATGTTCGTGTCTTTCCCGCTAACCGGAAGTGCGCCGTCTGTGTAATGACTGCGGAGGTGCTGGAACTGAAGCCCGTGGCATATAGGCTATTGAACGGACTAAAACACAGCGCCTCTAGGTCCTAGAGGCACTGTGTTTGAGTAGGAACTGACTAAAACACAGCGCCTCTAGCGGGCAACATAGGAACTGCAGATTTTTAAGCAAACGTTTATTCTTTTTTAAAAAATAATTCAGATTCATCCTCGGGCCGACTAAACCCCCTGGTGGGCTGGATCCGGCCCGCGGGCCGTATGTTTGACACCCCTGATATAAAGTGTTCATTAAAACAGTTCAGAATTGATAATTTGTCTGACAGAATACCTGTGCTGGTCATGATGGAGCTGGGTAAATCAGTGGATGTTGTCTGACCAGAATTAGATTTTACTGTTTGCCAAAACCTTTTTGGATCATTTAGATTTTTGGTGGATTCGTCCAGGTAGTAATTTGATTTTGCATTTCTAATTAGGGTTGTGCATTTGTTCCTAAGCTGCCGGAAACTGAGCCAGTCATGATCGTTTTTTGATTTTCTGGCCTTAGCCCAGGCAGCATCTCTTTCTTTGAGCAGATTTCCTATCTCCGGGGAAAACCAAGGATTTTTACGTCCCTTTATTCTGTATTTACGGTATGGAGCATGTGTGTTGATTATGTTTTGAAAACCCTCATAGAAGTAAGCCAGTGCAAGTTCTACATCATCTATCAATGAAATTCTACTCCAATCGAAAGTGGCTAAGTCATGAAGAAAGGCCTGCTCACAAAAATGTTTTATATCCCTTTTGAAGATGATGGTGGGTTTTAATTTTGGTAACTTCCCATTTCTTACAGCTGCAATGGTGCAATGATCACTGAGGTCATTAGCGAACACACATGGATTTGCGTACTTGTGAGGCATGTTAGTTAGGATAAGGTCCAGTAAGGTGGATTTTTCAGGGGTTTTGTTATTTGGGCGTGTTGAAGTTTGAATTAGTTGAATTAAATTAAACTCTGCATGTCATCCCTGAAATTCTGATGCACAGAATCACAAGTCCAAGTGTGAACGGTGTCACAGAGTAAACACAATAAAAACATGTATTATCTGCAGCATTGTTCATTAAAATGACTCAACACTATTAATGTATTACAGAAAATATACATACAGTATGCACACTTAAGGAAATTGTAGACCATTGCATTAGGTAATACATTCAGCAAGTACTTTTACTTTAATACTTTAAGTATTTTAAAAGCAAGTACTTATTTACTTTTACTTAAGTAAAAACATTAATACATGTATGGTACTTCTACTTTTACTAGAGTACATTTGTGTCTGCTTATTTGTACTTTTACTTAAGTACAGTGTTTGAGTACTGGTACTTTCTTCACCACTGTGTACATGTATTTTCTACACGTATTTTCTACATGTATTTTCTACATGTATTTTTGCATAAAGGCAGTTCTACTCAACACTTATTTACATAAAATGTGCAGGCAACTCTGATATGGATATTTTACCTCAGAGAACACCAGGAGCAGAGACTCAAAGAGGATCACTTGTCAAGTTATTAATTCATGCCCACAATATATGACTAAAGCTAACTCAGCCAAACGAAAAGTTATTGTCATTATTTTGGGTCTTTATATCTCATACACTTCTGTTGTCTAAGGGTCATTCAGTTTTATGATAAAGGAATTCAGGTTACAACTTTGTCTGGGGAAACCAAAGTTTTGTTTTCTTTTTATTCAACTCTCTTGGCGTAAAGACATTTTAGTTACAGACTGGGATCATTGTAACGGCTAAATTGACTGGATTTTATACTGTTTTTTTTTGTCTTGTTTGTACTTGACAACCTTTGATTTATTACCCACACCTTTTCCAAATGCACTCATGCTGCACATCCTGTATACATCCAGCAGAGGGCTATATTCCATCTCCAGATAAATACAGCCTCATGGCAGCACATTATAAACCATTATTCCATTTGTTCTGTAGTTTTTGCAATGGTTCAAGAGTTGGCCTTGCAGTTATGTTGGCCAAATATATATTTGTTTAACCTTGCCAGTTTTCTGACATTTTACATAGAACAATCGAGTTAGATGCTTTTAATACGTGATATGTATTTTTTGGTTGCAAAAGAAAACTTAAGCAAGTTTTTTTTTTGTCAGAGTCGAAATCCAACTATTTCTACAATCACATTAAAACAAAAAACATTTTCTAATAATGATTAGAAAATAGTTTTAATTAAACAAAAAATGATTTGTTTAATTTATTTTCTTATTGGCATACATAGTTCTGCACAACTCTGAAATGACACAACTGTAAATACTGCACTATGAAGCTTTGTTCTGTGGTAGAAATTAGAATCAGGGTCATGTTCTTTTTTATTTTATTTATCTGAGCTCTGTCGCACCCGTCAGGCGCACTGTGGTACTGCACAATCTGCCACAACAGGCAGTAGAAGGGGGAACTGAGCAGGGGCGGAGGGGGGGTCAGGGCTTCACCATAGTCCACCCCCACCCCCCCCACCCCCAGCTGGGAGCCTGGAGCAGGATGTATTGATGTGTTGGCTGCAGTGCTTGTCTGGCGGCTCCTCCATGCGTCAGCCCCGGGATGGAGCAGGAATCCGTTGTGGAGTCTGGGGGCAGCTTGGTGTCCCTGAACGCAGCTGAGCAGAGGTTTTACTCAGGTCTTCATGCTCTGTGCCAGGCTGTAGACTCTCCAGGAACACTGTCCTCAAGCAAAGTGGCAGAGCTGTTCAAAGCGTCTCAGCTACCTCCTGAATCCCTGCACAAAGTGAGTGTTGTGTGTGTGTGGATGTGTGTGGTCAGGTGTCACATGCCCAAAACCTCAGAGGTCTGCAGGATCCACCTGCAGCGTGCTATAATAAAGAGCCGTGTTTTATTTCCGTGTGGCTTTTTGACGCTGAAAGGTTTCACACCCTTCTGTCCCTCTGTCAAACAGGAAGCCAGTCTCTGACAGCTGTGAGTCTGGATGATCTGCCTCATGTCAGTCAGCTGGTCCAAAAAGACACATTCCACAGATAATGGACAGTGTTTGGTCTGATCAGTGTCGTTAAAGACTCCTTATCAGCTGTAGAGCTGCTGAACCTCCGCTTTCCCCCAAAAGACCTCAAGGCCTGGATGTTCAATGTTTTAGCTAATAAACAGTGAACATCAGTTTTTTTTTTACTTTTTATTTTTTTACTTTAAAGCAGTGTTTTTAATTATTTGGTCGCTTTTAAGATTAAAAAAATATCATTGAGGAGCAGAAAATAAATCCAGAAAATGTGAGCCGAAATTATTTAATTTCAATGTTCACATCCTTGATAGAGAGGAACGATGGTTTGAGAGAGGAGTAAAGGAGGCCATCTTTGTGAAAAGAAACCGTCCATCATTAAACAGAGGTGGAGGCCTCCGGGTTCAACTGTCCCCCTCTTACAATGCTGTTATTGCTAGTATCACTCAGCCCTCTGTGAATAGCAAACAACCATCAGGGTGCTAATGATCCATCGTTAGGCTGATGGTCCTCCTTGATCATGTGAGCAGCTGGTTTCGGCTGTCATCAGCCAACTGGTTGTGTAACACTGTGAGAGGGTGCTATTTATAAGACTGAGCTGAATACAGCACCTCAGACTGAGGAAGTCTTTCGGACGAAAGACGAAACATTTCTACAGTTTTTTTTTTTTTGTTTTGTTTTTTGAATGTCCAGAGGACCAGACTTAGCTTTTTTAGATATTTAATTTCAAGTTTAGATTAGGTTTCAAAATATTCCGTTTTTATTGTTGTGCAAATCAGACAATCACCTATGTTCCAAAGCAAGATGCAATATAACTTTTGAAATTTATTCCTTTTCTCTTGACACCTATTGACTTCCATCCTGTTTCAACAATCTAAACCTCCGTTGTGTTGTCTAAATTATCCCAGATAAGATGAATAGACTATTTTAATATGAGGCAATGCTGACACACAAATACAGTGGTGGAAGTTGGTTTTTAATCCCCTGCTGATTTTCTAAGTTTGACCAGTTACAGATAAGTTAACAGTCTGTAATACTTTAGGTAGAGTTTGATTTTAAAAGAGATGCAAACAGGGGGAAAAGTTTACATAAATGATCAAAATTGACTTGCTTATCATGCAGTAAATCAAGTCTTTGATCTTCCCACAGATTGGTTATGTGCCCATGTGGTGAAAAATGACAATCAATCAATTTCCAATACAGTACTCCTGATCTCACCTTGTTACACAGGTACATCTGGAAAAAAAATAGAATATTGTGAAAATGTTTAATATTTTTTGTCAATCATGTCAGAAAATGAAACACATAAATTACATAGATTCATTACACATAGGGTGAAAAATTTCAAGTCTTTATTTCTTGTCATTTTAATCATTGGGTCTTTCAAATAATGAAAACGCAAAACTGAGTGTCTGAAAATTTGAATATGTGATAAAGTTCCATATTTGAAACTCATGCACAAACCAATCCTAGACATGAGCTACAAATGTCACTTTCCTTATGTCCAGCCACTCCTGAACCAGAGACATCAGAAGCGTCTTACCTGCTGAGGAAACAAAGAACTGGACTGTCTCTCAGTGGACCAACGTCCTCTTTTCAGAAGAAAGTAAATGTTCATGTCATTTGGAAATCAAGGTCCAGGGGCCTCATGTACAAAGACTTGCGTGGATTTCTTACTGAAAAGTGCCGCACGGTCAAATCCAGAAATCTGCCTACGCACAAAAAAATCCAGATGTATCAAACTGTGCGTACACCGGAATCCACGCACATTCCTTTTGTACATCACAATCAACGTGGAAATGAGCGCACGTGAGACACCTCCCCTGACACGCCTTCATTTACATATGTTAAACAGATGCAAATTACTTCCTGCATGTGTGAAGGACATGTTTGTTTGATCCCTGCGCGATCAGAAATGATTTCTAGATTCAGGAAAATAATGAATTTAATATAATATGAGTGAGGAAAATAATCCTAAGTAAGAATAGTAATAAAATGTGTTTATCACGCAAAGAACGAGTGATTGTGTGTCGGTATTTGTGTGTGCGTGCACCCTGCTTTGGTGCGCAACCGGCTTATCCATTCATTCTGAGTGAAAATATTAACTTTGCGCACGAGTTTATTTACCATAATTACTGTAAACACAGAGGAACTTGGATGTTTGGTTGAACATAGATCTTTGTTCATTTAATAGCTGATATGAAGAAACGAGTCTGTGCGTCTCAGTGGAGAGTTTTCATGACATGACGTGATGTTGGAGTCTCCAAACGCTGCGCGCAGCGCGCGCCGCAGCCTTGTGCGCATCTGTTTGTCTGTGAAGCTTTCACTCTCCTACAAGTTATATATGGTGTACTTTCACGTGTCATTTTGGAGAAATCTACAATAAACGCAGATTATTAAACACCTCCACTGCCGTGTAACACCGGCGAGGGTGCGCGCGCTCCAAACCGCGACCACTCAGCCTTTGGAATCATATGGATGAGACCATTCTATTGGACATGATCCGGCTTTGTGTGGACTGGACTGGCACAGTCCCGATCGACCTGCCAGCTCCCTCTGGAAAGCTCGGGAACAGTTTGATCGCTGCTTCTGCACGCGTTGTGCATGCATGCGTTGTGCTCCAGAGCGCAGTGCCAAAATGAAAAAGGATTATTCCTGAAAACGGCTGATAAGCCATATCATAGATCAGAAACTTATATCTGTTTATAAATAAATGATCTGCGTGTTACACTATGTATTATATCCTCCAGTAAGGCTGAATCCGTTCCTGTCAAATGTATTTTTTGCACAACTTTGCGCGTCCTTTATTTGCGTCCATGTGGATGTAATAATTGTTATCATGTGTGTTTGGTGGGAATATTAATCATTTTCACATCATGAACAGTTAATAATAATAATAATAATAATAATAATAATAATAATAATAATAATAATAATGAATTCAATTTATAACGCACTTTTCATTAATGAAAATCTCAAAGTGCTACAAGGTGCAACATAATTGAATGTCAATAAAACAAATAATAAAACAATTAAAATCAACAACAGTATCAGCTAAGATCAAAAGTAGAATCATGAGGAGTATAGTATGCTCGGTTGAAAAGAAAGGTCTTCAAGCCGCTCTTAAAGTCAACCACAGACTGTGGGGCTTCAGTTTCTCTGAATCACCTGTAAGTGTCGCCAAAGGAACAAGAACCACAGAAACGTGCGTACGCGTGCTCGGGAGCTGGCGTGGAAATGTACCTGGATGCGCACATATTCACGTTCAGTTCAGTTTTGATACATACGGGGTTTTGCGTGGATAGTGACGTAAGCAAGTTTTTTGTGCGCACGCACGGTTGATACATGAGGCCCCAGGAGTCTGGAGGACAGTGGTGTAGCGTTCATCCTTCCATGAACCTTAACAAAGAAAAATATCCTCAGAGACACTACATCTATCCTACCCCTCCCTTTCTGAAGATATATACTGGCATTCTGTCTTCACACAGGAAGCTTCTTTCTACCCCCCCACCCCCACCCCGCTTCTTGGACCACCGTGACATATTCACTATACGATGATTAGTTTAGACCAGGGGTCACCAACCTTTTCAAAATTGAGAGCTACTTCGTGGGTACGGAGTCATACAAAGGGCACCAGTTTGATAAACTCTTTGGAAATAACAAAGCGTAAATTGAAAAAAATGTATAATAAACATATTTTTTAGAACATATTTTTAAGATAGACATTTTAAAATATATATAAATACAAAAAAAGAATAACATTGTTATAATAATAATATTATATATTAATAATAATTATTAATAATAATTAATAATCATAAATTAATAATTAATTTTATATTAATATATATATATATATATAAATACAAAAAAAGAACAACAACTGAATAAAATGAAAATTGTAATGCAGGTTACTAGTGAGTTGTGCTATTTTTAGAACAGGCCTGGGGGCACCTCAAATGGTCCTTGGGGGCACCAGGGTGCCCGCGGGCACCATGTTGGTGACCCCTGAAGACTTTGTGTCTTCCAAAAGAAGAACTTGCTGAAAGAGCTTCATTTGGCCTTATTGACAGAGACTGATTGTCATAGCAATGAGGGAAGTAAGACCTCAGTTGAGCAGAACTTCAAACACATTATTTTGTTAATGTAAACAATGTGTCAATTCTTTAACAAATGGTCATTGTATTATCTTCTCTGAAGAACTTTGAGAAGGGAGAAGAAAGTTCATACTCAATAATCCAGGTATCAAATCTGATAAGTCTCAATCTGGTCATCTGGACAGTTTCTTTTAGTCAGCTTACAGCTCTTTGCAGAAGGGCTGGACTCGTTCTAACACAACAACCTCAGCGCGAGCTGAATGGGGGCAGAAAATAAAAAGAAGGAGTTTGTGTTCACCACAGGCATAACACAAACTCCTTCTTTTTATTTTCTCCAATAAAAGACAAACGTAAAATAACTTGACCCAGGTGAGATTCGAACTCGTAGCCTACGGGTCAAGATAAAATGTAAGGCTTAACGCCGAGAACTTATCCTCTCAGCCACAGCGGCTTATTAGTTTTTTTGGAGTCCACCTTTCCTATGAAGGATTCGCCCCATGTAAAATTTTGGCACGTGCAGGATTTAGAGATTATCAGTTATATTTTAAAACCCTGGCTACGCGCAAGAGTTCGAGAATATTAGTTATAGTTTAAAGGTTCAGTATGCAGTTTCTGTAGAACTGCAGCAGTTAGAAATATTTTCAACAGGCAAAGCATTCTGATCCCTCCCCCTCAGAGCCATATGTGGCTCTGCCCCCTTGTGGTCTGTTGAATTTCAAATTCAAGCTCTGTTTTTATTGGCTGATTCAAATTCAAGCTCTGTTTTTATTGGCTGGTTACAAACTCTGTTTTTATTGGCTGGAAAATGGCGGGTCACCTTTTCTTTTTAGAAATGCTTATTTACCACCTGGAGAAGCAAGGGGACAATATTTTTTTTTAATTTTTTTCAGAGATTACCTGGCTAACATCAGTCTGTCAGGAGGTAGTGACAGAGTGAAGAAATATGTTCATAAAAAAAGCTACATACTGCAGCTTTAATGAACTTCAGGTCGCGCTGAAAGGCGGAAATGCTCTGTATGGGTGCGCGCTTCGTGTTATTTACGTTCTAACATAAGCTGATTTGTAATCAGTTATTAACAAAAATTAAACTCAGAAACACTAATTCAGCTAATAATTTTTTAGGGGTTTCTGTAGTTAAATTTTAATGAAATTAAGCTTGCGATGAGGTTGTAGTTAGAACAAGTCCATCCCCTGCTGCAAACAACGAATCAAATGTGAGCAGTAAATGACGTCAAACTGGGCCGGGGAGTCCGGCACGATCAGAACCACGGTGGAGATGGTTCCAAAACGAGGGCGGACCCGGGGAAAAAAAGGAAAATGTGAACACGCCGAACCCGGGTTAGAAGGCGGGGCGGGTTGGGCCGGGCCATTGAGGGCCATGCAATGCGAAAACGGCTTCTGCTCACATATGATTGTGCAGCTACCCATCCAGGCTGTCATATTGTAAATCAAAAAAGGCGTTCAATACAGAACAACTGGACTTTATTTGTCCAGTTGTTCTGTATTGAACGCCTTTTTTGATTTGATCATGTCCTGGATGACTGAGAATCTTCACCGTCATATTGTAAAGTTTGCAGATGATACAGCTGTGGTGGGATGCATCACAAACAATGAGTCCAGCTACAGGCAGGAGGTGGAACACCTGGAGAGCTGGTGCAAAGAGAATAACATTCACATGAATGTGAAGAAGACAAAGGAGATGATTGTGGACTTCAGAAGGAACAAACACACCCACACCCCACTGAACATTAGAGGATCTGCTGTGGAGGTGGGGTGTAAACATGAATGATAACCTCAGCTGGACCAACAACACCACCAGCCTGACCAAGAAAACTCATCAGAGACTCTACTTCCTAAGTCGGATGAGACGAGCTGGTCTGAGCAGCTCAGTCCTCACCTCCTTCTACAGGTGTGCAGTGGAGAATATCCTGTGCTCCAGCATCAACGTGTGGCATGGAGGCTGCACAGCTGCAGAAAGAAAAGCTCTGCAGAGAGTGGTGAAGGCTGCACAGAAGATGTTGGAGTCAGTCTCCCCACCATCACAGACAGCTACACCTCCAGATGCAGGAAGAGGGCCACCTGCATCATGAAGGATCCCACTCACCCAGCACACACACTTTTGCCCCACTCCCCTCAGGACGGAGGTTGAGCAGCATTAAGTGTAGAACCACTAGACTGAGGAACAGCTTCTACCCTGAGTCTGTTAGACTCATGAATATCTAACAAGAATATTCACTGTGAAATATCACATCATGTTTCTGCTGATGTGTTTCATGCTGCTCTGTTCATTCGTGCTCAGTTGCTCATACAGACTCATGTTCGTGCTGCTGTTTGGAGTAATGATTTTCTATGATATTTATGCTTAGTGTATTTTTAGTTGATGTTTTTCTTAGTTCATATCTTAGATGTTATTACTGTTTTTCTTTTACTTTTTATTGTTGGATGTAACTGGGATCCTGTGTACATAATGAGATGGTGTAGAGGTAGGGCAGCCGGCTCAGGACCAGAAGGTCTCGGGTTCGATCCCCGGTCACGGCATACTTCGTTGTGTCCTTGGGCAAGACACTTAACCCCGAGTTGCTCCCGGTAGGACAGGTAGCACCTTGCATGGCAGTCTACCGCTACCGGTGTATGTGTGTATGAATGGGTGGATGGTTGGTACTGTGAAGCGCTTTGGGGCCCCTCAAAGGGGGCTGGAGAGCGCCAAGTAAGCTCCATTTACCATTTTACCATAATCTTGTTTCATCACATGTACCACATGTGGTGCGAATGACAATAAAGATTCTCTGACTCTGACTCCCCCAGTATAGCTCTGTGTACGTCCGTACGCAGAGGTACGCACGTATTACGCAGAGGTACAAGCATACCCCCCGCAAGGCATGTATGCGCAAAGCTCAAATTTTACAACTGCATATGCAAATGTGGCGTCACACAATAAACTGCCCGGTGCCGGACTGTTTTGTATGCAACACCAATGTATTAAAGGGGACCACATATTCAAAATTCACTTTTTAATGTTTTTTTTTACTCAACTTTGGGTATGTACTTCATAAAAAAACAGTCCTAAGGCCAAAAAAATGCACCCAGTGGTTTATTTACTCTAAGTAGATTTATTTATCTTTGATAAATACACTTCGTTTCCCACTTCCTGCGGTTTGTGACGTCACAAACCGCAGCCAACCACCTCAAACCTGAGTCCAGCCCCTCACCTAGCAACCCCTGGTTAGGCTCAACCCACTTCTGTATTAAACACATGACTGTTGTTTTTCATGATTTCATCTCATCTTTTGTTTATATGTTCTTAATTTCATGTGTACAGCACTTTGTTGCAGCTGTGTTTTTTTTAAATGGCTTTATAAATAAAGTATAATTGTTATTTTTATGTTTTAGTTCAATTTTTAGTGTATTTGCGATCGCTCCCAACGCGCAGCCGGCAAAAATTAAACGAGCGGACCCCCGGCGTAGGGACCGGCGGCATCGGGACCCTCTTCTGGCGCGATGGAGCGGAGCTTCAACTGTAGAGCCTCGCTGCAGCCTCGCTGCAGCCTCGTTGCAGCCTCGTAGCAGCCTCGGAGCAGTCTCGCAGCAGCGAGGACCTTCTCCTTACGGATTAATTTACAGGAGACACTTGGTGAACTTTGTGTTGTCTTGACTGGAACAGCGATAACTCCCAAAATCTCTGCGTGCAACGAGCGGAGCTGGCGAACACCGGAAGAGGAACAAGCTAACATTAGCATCGGATTCGGGTGGTCTAATGCTAAAAGGAGCAGCAAATTGCGGCGCGCTCAGACGGGTTTCGGTAAGTTATCTTAAGCTGACACTAACAGTAAGTCAAATGAGTAATAAAAAAAGAGCTAATTTTAAAACAACAACACATTACAGATACTGGCTGTGCAGAGGGCGTAAACAGATCTTTGAAGGGCGTGGACTTCAGAACTCAGTATCAGAAACCGGTCGTTCAAAACGAAAGTTAAAAATGGGAGAATTAAAAAGGGTATAATTAATTATCTAATAATTATTTTGTGTATTAAAATGAATTAATATTGTCAAGATAGCACACAGACATAACATAAAAATTATATGTGGTCTCCTTTAAATTCCCCATTCTTCATCCTTGATCTGACCTTTTCTTTTGTTTTTTTGCCAAAAGGCAAGTTATCGCTTCCTCCTCCATTGACGCCATGACTGAAATGATGAGAAATGAATGAATTTGTCACGAGCTAATTAAACTCAGGTGCAACGTGGCTACGGGAGGGTCTGGAGATTTCCTGTAGTGCTGGTCTGATGTGTGGGTTGCAGGACCAGCGCTCCCTGTTTTATTTTTTAGAACTTTTTATTAACATATAAACACAGAACACTGCTGCGGCTGGAGCTGCCAGCTCTCGCCTTTTTTCCCCCAACCTGTCAATCAATTCAGTAGGCATGTCAGCAAATGACCAATCAGCAACCTCAATTTGTCCCGTAGGTAAACGCTCCTTGTCTGGAGCTGCGTTGCAGCTGCTCAAATGACGTCAAGAATTTGGTGCAAAAACGCGAGAATGTATGCGAGAACGTATGCTGGGGTATAGGGCGGAACTCTCTGCGTACAGTACGCGCCTACGGACGTACGCAGAACTATACTGGGGGCTTTAGTCCATATTGAATCAGAACTCCTTCTCAAAGTCTTCAGATTTACGTCATTTACTTTCTAAAATAATACCATTGGTTGTTCATTTATATTCTATATTTGCTATAAGTTTCATATTGTTATTATTCAAACTGACAATAAACGTTACAGAATTGTATTCAAATTATGGATTCTTCATGTTTTTCTTCGAGGGACAGGAATTAGGTTCGCTACAAGAATCCACTTGTTTATTAATGTTTCAGATGAGGCCGGTCCAGGTTACGTGAACATAAATACCTGTTAAAGAGTGCCGGGACCAGAAGTCCTATATCCATGCGCATAGC
>JBBPBX010012387.1:30697-50199 GCA_038048925.1 Garcialebias charrua
GGGGGTTTGTGCGAACCGACCACTTTGCCTATGAAGTCCCATCTAAGGATTTGCTGAGGGGCAGTTCGTTTAAAGGAGAAGTTGACCAGAATGAAGTGTAGTGACACAGCACTCTCATGTCCGTTACTGGATGTAAACCTCTTCACATCTCTCTGAAACTCTGAGTGTTACACTTTTCTTGAGCTCTGATGGAGACAAGTGGACACTATTTTGTTACAATTGTTTTGAATTAAGAAACACAAATCAATCAGAAAGACTTCCTTTTAATTTGTGTTAATTCAGAAATTGATCAACAGTACTGTATATTTTTGTCATTTATTGATGATCTGTTACTTGCATGAGTTTGACCCTTCTGCTGGTTTAGTATGCAGTACAAGTGTGCTTTGAATCTAAGGTACAAGTCAGGGTAACTTGTTAACTTCCCTCTCTGCTTTGTCTATCAAGCTAGACATAATATTTCACTTTACGGGCCAGTCCATCTGGCCGGTTCTCTAAACGGTTATCCTGCTGTCCTTCAGAGAACTTCCGACTATGGGAACTGAAAAATCCCTCCTTTACTTTCTAAAACAACCAATGAGCAGAAAGTATTTGACTAAGTCACACCCCCTTCTTAAAGGGACACTTCCTGTAGACTTGTTAAGAGTGTGAAAGAGAGAACTAACTGAACAACTTGGTTTTTTTCTCTGGAAACTGGTGAAACGTTGTGGTCATTTGTCAATTAGACCTGCGTTTCTCAGCCAGAGTTACAGCAGAGCATCAGCTGTAACTCACTCACTCCTTTTCTGAAAGAATTTGTTTTCTGAAAGTTTTATTTTGAAACCAGCCAGGACGTTGGCCTTGTTCCTACAGGGAAAGGCGCTCTTGCTCGTATCGTTGAATCAGCACATACGCGTGAGAAGTTTCAACTAATAATAATAATAATAATGAATTCAATTTATAACGCGCTTTTCATTAGTGAAAATCTCAAAGCGCTACTGGACGTCTACTGGACAACACAGTCCGTTAAGTGTCCACAACTTCTCAGCTCTTATCTCCAGAGACGTATCGTCACCAGGTAAAGAGTCGTAGATTGTATGCTGAACGTGCGAGGAGTCCAGCCGGACTTGTTTGGGAAAAGTGTCACCCTGTCGCATTTCAAAATAATTAACTTCTGTTAAACTTAGCTTTCATTCTAATCCTTCCTCCTTATTCTTATTTTCTTAAACCAGTAAACTTTTAAGTAAATGTGCCAACAAGAAGTTTCAACATAACTTGTGTTTGTTTTCAATTTGAATTCTTGTCTACGGTAGTTATTAAATCACAGCTAATCTCGATACAAAATGTGTAATGTACTTTTATGATTATCTCAATAAAAGGTCCATCTTCTGGTGGATCAACATAAGTTGACGCCTCTCGTGAAATTACATTTTGTCTAGTCACAGTTAAGCAATTTAATACAAAAAAAGGGTGAACTCGCGAATGAATTTGGGTCAGATCAAATCTGCTCCAACGTCTTTTGGAATATTGTACTGGTCAGCAAACTGACAAGTATTATATCCCGAACATATTGATGACACGTTAAGTGTTTATCTCTTACAATTGGTGGTTCGTCCGTGTCCCTAGACGGTTATTAAATTGTTTTTGTAGTCTTTTGTAACGGTTTGTTGGCATAGTTTTATCCTTGTTTTTGGACTTGGTAAGATAATTCACGCTGGGAGTGTCGAGAGATTGCTTCTTGCATTTTCTGCGTCATTTCTCGTTGGTATTATTTTTGTTTCAATTGTAAACGTCTGTTTGAGGCTGCTGGTGATGTTTGTCTGTGTCTATGAGACGTTTTCATAACGTGTCTCAAAGCTGCATGCATTTTTCGTTGTGTGACCGCCGTGTCACCCTTCCGCCACTCTTCCTCATCTGATTACATCTGCGGATCGCTGTTGTCTGCTGTCTTCACATTATTGTACTGCTCCAGTGTACCTTTTTCTGTTACTACGTATTTGTTGTGGTTCGTGAGGACCCGCTCAGTTCTGCGTTTGGACCGGCTACAGTATCAGTTGGTTCCGACGAGAATAGTCCGTTGTTTTTAACAGTTAGACGTGCTGTCTTCCTCAGGGAGGCGCGGGGGTTTGCCTTTATGGGATTTGGCTCGTTAACAGAATTTTTCTGTGGTGTATTGTACGTTTATTTTGTGAAAAGTGTCCAGCACTTTGGGGTAAAAGCTGTGTTAGCATTCCCGGAGCAGAGGCTGCAAGCACTGTGATTGGTCCATTTTGTGTCGTGTTCAAAATCGTTGGTTCTGATAGACTGCTGATCGTCAGATTTCATCTTGTTCACACATTTCTGACAGTTTATCTGTGTTGTGTCGTTTCTATGCATGTAATATCGTCGAAGACTGCTTAACCGCGGTGTTTTGTGATATTTATAAGTGTTTTAGAACGTTAAAAAGTCAGTTCAACGTTAGAGTCCGACCGACCTTGAGGTCCGTGAACGTGTCGTTTGAACGGCACGTCAACGTGCATGACGTACAGAGACGTAGGGTGTCGAAGACTACATTACCCATGACCACTTGGGTTAGGAACTACGTGTTCTGTCTTCGCTGTGATTAAGTGGTGACCACTTCAGCTGCCAGCCCCGGACAAGCTCCATGCTTGTTTGTCCTTTATTATCTTTGAAAGCCTGTTTCATAGCTATGTTTTTGAGATTTTAAAGGGTGTTTTAAATCAGTTGGTGTAAGACTACCGAACGCCATGTGACCGGGTCACGTGACACCGGAAGCTGCAACTGGTTTTATGGGACCGACTGTTTTCTTCTAAACAAAGTTTAAAATATCACAGTACCTGTTCCAAACGATGTTAGTCACATCGAGTCGTCTTTTATAAGACTGGGGTTCTAGAGATTGTCACGTAAAGTCTCTAGATCTTTCTTTAAAATCCGTTTGTTGGAAGTTTTGTACACTAACGGCTGAGCTGCGCTCACGGGTGACAACAGCGCCTCTATAGCGGTCAGAAAGAGAAATTGCAGTCACTGTGATAAAAGCATATCCAGCGTTGCACCCCCATCTGCTGGCTACTTTAAAGAAAACGGTTTTCATGTATTTCTGTATATATTTCGGCGTTGCTGTTTATTTTAAATAGTGAACAGTTGGCTGGTGTAGGACACATAGCATGCTTTAATTTGATTTTCACATAAAATCAAATATTGAAGGCTGAACAGTTACACAGAATTAATGCAGACATGTCTGCATTTTGATAAAAAGTAACACTTTTATTGTAATTCTGTGCAAACAAGCTTTCCATTTTATTTTAAACACAAAGTTTAAAATAACAAACGTGAGACATCTTTTGTCTTGATTTTCACAAAGATCACATAAAGATAGCCGAACTTGTTTTGATCTTGTCACAGGTCGACAACTTAATAAAAATCAATGATTTTTATTGGATATAACATCTTGGATGTTTTACTGAGCACACACACACACTCCAGTTTATTTTGGATACAAGTTCATTTAAAATAACAAGCTGGAAGGCCTTGCTCTCTCCTGTTGACTGTCGCATGCATTAAGATTCAGTTTCATTGAAACTGCAAAACATCTTTTTTAAGGCATGGTGAAGGCAGCATCCTGGGAACATTTTACAGTGAAACCTTGCATTTGAATCAGAATCACTTTTATAAGCGTTGGTATGAATAGACAGAAATCAGATTGGGTTAGTTAGTAACTGTCAAAGGTGGGCACCGCTAATTAAAAAATTAGTTCCACAATTTCTAAAACGCTTATTAATTTTTTTAGGTCCACAATTTCAAAAGCACAAATGTCTTATGAAAATTAGGGGAAGCTAATCTAATCCGCTATTTATATATTTATATATTATATATATATATATATATATATATATATATATATATATATATATATATATATATATTTATATATAGCCGGCAGCGTTATCAATATTTGCACTACACTGCCAACTGTAAAGTAACAAAAATGATCCTAAAAGGATGAAATTACAAAAATCAAAGGATTTATTTAATACTTTACGTACATATATTCTATTGGGCCACGAAATTAACAAAAAATAGAATGATCTTTTAATCCCTAAAACCACGTTTAAATCTCAAATACACGGGTGTGTCGCCACCGCATTTATACATAAAAGTAACCCAAATACATGAAACTAACAACTCGCCGTCGAATGGTCGACACAAAACACACAATAAACTCCTCCGGCCACGTTAATTTGGCTTGAAACAGCGGTGTTATTTACGGATTTCATTAGTAACCCAGCACTACCGGTGTAACAGGCAGACACAGTTAGCGTCTATAGGTAGTCAACAGATTTAATGAAAAGTAACTAAAATACATAAAAATAACGACTCACCGTCGAATGGTCATCACAAAACACACAATAAAATCATCCGGCCACGTTAATTTGGCTTGAAACAGCGGGTTATTTACGGATTTATGAAGACACCGAGCGCAGCCAGCTACAGAATTAGCCCCTGAGTTCAACTATGACCCGGAAGTTGTCAAGATGGAATAGTCCATTTTTAGTAGGGGGATAAAGAAATCGACCGTTTTTTTTATTGCGTATTTAATGATCGTTTTCATCGTAACTATAATTATTTTTATGTTAAATGTACATTAACAAGCATGAGCAATGTTAGTGATGTAGGTGACTGCACGGGGCGAGGCGGGGCCGGGGCCACTGCTGAAATGGGACCCCCAGGCATTTACCTACATGGTAGAGCCGAGTCTGTTCTCAGCTCTGCCCCCCTCCCCCTCACACCCTTTCCTCCTCTGCTGTTTACGTGGGGAAAAAGGTAAAAAACAAGCAGCATAAAAGCTTGTAAATAAGTTTATTGGTTTTTACTGATAGATAATTAGTTATTAGCGGTACTGCATTTTAAATAAAAATAGCATAAATCCGCTTATGAATTATAAAAGTTAGTCAATTCACAAAAACGCTGACAAAAAGTTTAGGTCCACTGTAAGCGGAATAGCGCTTTAGCGCTCTCTAGCGGTCTGTGCCCACCACTGGTAACTGTTGTTTGAATATAAGTTCTGGATACAGTTAACACTCCCTAAGGGTATTTAACTTTACAATTCATTGAGGGTAATTCCTGAGATAAGGTACCTTTGAATAATAGACTTATTGAACACAGTGAAACACATAAACCTTGAGGCTGGTTAGTTTTAGTTTACTCGATGCTACATTAAAAGTGATGATTTATATGCATACTGTAAGATAAGAACCATCTTTCTTGATTTTTCACAAGAAAATCTATACAAAGATGGACGTTCATAAAGGTGCAACAACTGAGAGGGTCTACTCTCTGATCTAACCTAAATGGGTTCGTTCGGAACGTGGTTGTGCTACCGTTGTACCTCGCACAGTGGGAGGAACTGCTTCAACGCATGGTAATTACTTAGCTGCAATGGATGTCCTTCAGCAATCAGGTGAACATCCCCTGTTGTTCTACGACAGGCTCCTCTCTGCTTATTCAGGTGACATAACTGACCCTGGCATAGAGGAAGATGATCAGTTTAAACGTCTTTTCAGTACAAATCTCTGGCCTAAGCTCAGCAGATGTGTACGCTTCAAGGATAATTTCAATGAGAGTACCATGGAAGAAGTTAAACAATACGCTGTGAAGGTTTTTGATGTGTTCACGTAACACAAAACACCCTCAGGGGTGTGCTCAGGTCAAAAGGTCAAATCCCACTCGCAGATGATAGAAGAGGTTCCCTCTTCTACAGAGTGCGGGATAAACAGGATTTTCATAATAACAAACAACAGAATGTTGTTCCTAGCTGGAACAGTGACTCAAATCGGTTCAAAGGGAGCTCTTCTCCTCATGTACCTCAGATTGACAAATCTGAGACGAGCAAAGAACCACAAAAGGTAGGTGTTCGCTCTCTAGGTGAACCAAGATGGTTCAGATTGAACCAAATGGGTTTAGACCTAGGTCTAACAGTGGGTGAACTTCGAAAGAAGTTGATGTATGGGCGCCGATACCCATTGAACAATGGTTGTAAAGTTTGCAGATGATACAGCTGTGGTGGGATGCATCACAAACAATGAGTCCAGCTACAGGCAGGAGGTGGAACACCTGGAGAGCTGGTGCAAAGAGAATAACCTTCACATGAATGTGAAGAAGACAAAGGAGATGATTGTGGACTTCAGAAGGAACAAACACACCCACACCCCACTGAACATTAGAGGATCTGCTGTGGAGGTGGGGTGTAAACATGAATGATAACCTCAGCTGGACCAACAACACCACCAGCCTGACCAAGAAAACTCATCAGAGACTCTACTTCCTAAGTCGGATGAGACGAGCTGGTCTGAGCAGCTCAGTCCTCACCTCCTTCTACAGGTGTGCAGTGGAGAATATCCTGTGCTCCAGCATCAACGTGTGGCATGGAGGCTGCACAGCTGCAGAAAGAAAAGCTCTGCAGAGAGTGGTGAAGGCTGCACAGAAGATGTTGGAGTCAGTCTCCCCACCATCACAGACAGCTACACCTCCAGATGCAGGAAGAGGGCCACCTGCATCATGAAGGATCCCACTCACCCAGCACACACACTTTTGTCCCACTCCCCTCAGGACGGAGGTTGAGCAGCATTAAGTGTAGAACCACTAGACTGAGGAACAGCTTCTACCCTGAGTCTGTTAGACTCATGAATATCTAACCAGAATATTCACTGTGAAATATCACATCATGTTTCTGCTGATGTGTTTCATGCTGCTCTGTTCATTCGTGCTCAGTTGCTCATACAGACTCATGTTCGTGCTGCTGTTTGGAGTAATGATTTTCTATGATATTTATGCTTAGTGTATTTTTAGTTGATGTTTTTCTTAGTTCATATCTTAGATGTTATTACTGTTTTTCTTTTACTTTTTATTGTTGGATGTAACTGGGATCCTGTGTACATAATGAGATGGTGTAGAGCAGTTGTGTCAAACTCACTTACAAAAGGGGGCCAAAATTAAAACCTTTTTCATACTAAGGGCCAATTTCAGAAGCGACATGAACTCAAATCAGATACCCAACATATTTTCTTGATCACAAGTTCCTCAACAAGTGTTTGATTGGTCTCATTTGATGTTATATGTTGTGCTTTTGACATCATAACCAAAGATTACTGAAAAAACATCAAGAGATGCAAGTATTTTACGTTTCACATAACATCTTGAGGGCCAGATAAGATGTCAACAAGGGCCACATTTGGCCCCCGGGCCTTGAGTTTGACACATATGGTGTAGAGGTAGGGCAGCCGGCTCAGGACCAGAAGGTCTCGGGTTCGATCCCCGGTCACGGCATACTTCGTTGTGTCCTTGGGCAAGACACTTAACCCCGAGTTGCTCCCGGTAGGACAGGTAGCACCTTGCATGGCAGTCTACCGCTACCGGTGTATGTGTGTATGAATGGGTGGATGGTTGGTACTGTGAAGCGCTTTGGGGCCCCTCAAAGGGGGCTGGAGAGCGCCAAGTAAGCTCCATTTACCATTTTACCATAATCTTGTTTCATCACATGTACCACATGTGGTGCGAATGACAATAAAGATTCTCTGACTCTGACTCCCCCAGTATAGCTCTGTGTACGTCCGTACGCAGAGGTACGCACGTATTACGCAGAGGTACAAGCGTACCCCCCGCAAGGCATGTATGCGCAAAGCTCAAATTTTACAACTGCATATGCAAATGCGGCGTCACACAATAAACTGCCCGGTGCCGGACTGTTTTGTATGCAACACCAATGTATTAAAGGGGACCACATATTCAAAATTCACTTTTTAATGTTTTTTTTACTCAACTTTGGGTATTACTTCATAAAAAAACAGTCCTAAGGCCAAAAAAATGCACCCAGTGGTTTATTTACTCTAAGTAGATTTATTTATCTTTGATAAATACACTTCGTTTCCCACTTCCTGCGGTTTGTGACGTCACAAACCGCAGCCAACCACCTCAAACCTGAGTCCAGCCCCTCACCTAGCAACCCCTGGTTAGGCTCAACCCACTTCTGTATTAAACACATGACTGTTGTTTTTCATGATTTCATCTCATCTTTTGTTTATATGTTCTTAATTTCATGTGTACAGCACTTTGTTGCAGCTGTGGTTTTTTTAAATGGCTTTATAAATAAAGTATAATTGTTATTTTTATGTTTTAGTTCAATTTTTAGTGTATTTGCGATCGCTCCCAACGCGCAGCCGGCAAAAATTAAACGAGCGGACCCCCGGCGTAGGGACCGGCGGCATCGGGACCCTCTTCTGGCGCGATGGAGCGGAGCTTCAACTGTAGAGCCTCGCTGCAGCCTCGCTGCAGCCTCGTAGCAGCCTCGTAGCAGCCTCGGAGCAGTCTCGCAGCAGCGAGGACCTTCTCCTTACGGATTAATTTACAGGAGACACTTGGTGAACTTTGTGTTGTCTTGACTGGAACAGCGATAACTCCCAAAATCTCTGCGTGCAACGAGCGGAGCTGGCGAACACCGGAAGAGGAACAAGCTAACATTAGCATCGGATTCGGGTGGTCTAATGCTAAAAGGAGCAGCAAATTGCGGCGCGCTCAGACGGGTTTCGGTAAGTTATCTTAAGCTGACACTAACAGTAAGTCAAATGAGTAATAAAAAAAGAGCTAATTTTAAAACAACAACACATTACAGATACTGGCTGTGCAGAGGGCGTAAACAGATCTTTGAAGGGCGTGGACTTCAGAACTCAGTATCAGAAACCGGTCGTTCAAAACGAAAGTTAAAAATGGGAGAATTAAAAAGGGTATAATTAATTATCTAATAATTATTTTGTGTATTAAAATGAATTAATATTGTCAAGATAGCACACAGACATAACATAAAAATTATATGTGGTCTCCTTTAAATTCCCCATTCTTCATCCTTGATCTGACCTTTTCTTTTGTTTTTTTGCCAAAAGGCAAGTTATCGCTTCCTCCTCCATTGACGCCATGACTGAAATGATGAGAAATGAATGAATTTGTCACGAGCTAATTAAACTCAGGTGCAACGTGGCTACGGGAGGGTCTGGAGATTTCCTGTAGTGCTGGTCTGATGTGTGGGTTGCAGGACCAGCGCTCCCTGTTTTATTTTTTAGAACTTTTTATTAACATATAAACACAGAACACTGCTGCGGCTGGAGCTGCCAGCTCTCGCCTTTTTTCCCCCAACCTGTCAATCAATTCAGTAGGCATGTCAGCAAATGACCAATCAGCAACCTCAATTTGTCCCGTAGGTAAAGGCTCCTTGTCTGGAGCTGCGTTGCAGCTGCTCAAATAACGTCAAGAATTTGGTGCAAAAACGCGAGAATGTATGCGAGAACGTATGCTGGGGTATAGGGCGGAACTCTCTGCGTACAGTACGCGCCTACGGACGTACGCAGAACTATACTGGGGGCTTTAGTCCATATTGAATCAGAACTCCTTCTCAAAGTCTTCAGATTTACGTCATTTACTTTCTAAAATAATACCATTGGTTGTTCATTTATATTCTATATTTGCTATAAGTTTCATATTGTTATTATTCAAACTGACAATAAACGTTACAGAATTGTATTCAAATTATGGATTCTTCATGTTTTTCTTCGAGGGACAGGAATTAGGTTCGCTACAAGAATCCACTTGTATCTAAAGATACCGGAGGATTAGAACTTCCAAACTTTTATTACTACTATTTAGCAAACAGGTTACAATATATATCAAAGTGGTTAAAACCAAATGCACTAGATGAAACTTGGATAGATATAGAACAAACTTTATGTAATAATATTAGGATTTCAGATCTACCATTTATCAGTACAGATTTAAAAAGACATGTCTGCTTTAAGAACATCAATATTAGATCATCTCTGACAGCATGGTGGGAGTATCTGAAAATGACAAAGTCTTCACTACTCCCATGTAGACATACACCTCTCTGGAACAATCCTGACATTCAACAAGAAAATAATATGTTAAATTTCCCAGGTTGGAGAATGAAAGGTATTGAATGTCTAGAACACATATTTGAGGGTATAGACTTTATTCCATTTAATAAATTAATAATACAATATGACATTGATAACAAATATTTCCTACAATACCAACAAATTAAGTCAATTGTAAAAAAGAAATTTAAGCTTAATAAAACATTGTTGGAAACACCAACATGTGTGTTAGAGTTTATTAATTTTCAACCACCCAAATTATTATCTAAAATATACAAAAAATTGTCTAGAATCGATGACTCGATAGCACTACCTGTTGAAAAATGGGAGTCAGATTTATCAATCAACTTTGAACAAAAAATTTGGTCTCAAGTATGTTCAAATACTTTTAAATTGACTAGAATCTCCAATTTACAATTAATACAATATAAGGTTCTCTATAGAGTACATTATACAGGGGAGCGAATGTTTAAGATGGGCTTTATACCATCTAACAAGTGCTCACAGTGCATAAGTAATACACCTGATGATTATATTCACGCGCTCTGGTTCTGTCCACCCGTTCAGAGGTTCTGGGTACAGGTATGTGAAGACTTGTCTAAATGTTTGAAAATTAATATCCCACTCTCTCCATCTGTTTGCTTATTGGGTATCTTTGAAGATGTTATACTAGAAAAAAATACATCCTATATGCTTTTCACTGCCTTATGCATCGCAAAGAAAACCATACTCGTAAATTGGAAAAATAAAAATAATCTTAGCGTTAATCAGTATAAAAATCTTCTGTTAGATCATATTAGTCTTGAAACAGCATCTGCCGACACATTGGATCAACCTATTTGGCATTCTTTGATCGGCTCCGTTACGTAGTGAGGGTGGGGGGTCTGGGATGTGGCCTTGTGGGGCATTGGGACTGGAGGGGGGGGAGGTTGGGGTTTGGGGCGCCGGGGGGTTAGGGCTGCTTGGGCGGGGAGGACCTCGTCTTCGACCTGGGGAGGACCGGGGGGGGTTCTGGGGGACATCTACTGGGGGCGGCATGCGGGCCCTCGGGTGGTCGGTGGCGGCGGTCATGGGTCGCCGGTCGGTGACCCGGCTGTGCTGGGGTGGTTTCGGGGTGGGTGCCGGGGGCTTGGGACTCTGGGGGCGCGTCGTCCCCGGGCTTGGGCCTGGTGGGGGTCGGGGGTCTTGGGCTCTAGCCGGCGGGTCGCCGGGCTATGGGCTGGCTGGCGCTCTGGTGCCCAGCTCTGGCCGGGGGCTCTCGGCTCGCTGGTGGGTTGGGGTTCATATGCTGGGGGGTGGGTGTCTGGGGGCGTGACTGGTGGCCAATGGGAGGGAGCGGGCAAACCCAGCCTGGGTGTCTAATGTGTTATGTGTTTTGAAAGTTGTTAATATGAAGGGTGGGTATAGTATTTCTTCTGGGGTGGGGATTAAGTGGATGTCCTGGATGATGGTCTTGGACTATACTTGGCCGGTGTGCGGGCCCCGGTTGGGGCCTGTTCTTGATGCTTCCTGGCTCTGTCGACGGTTGGGCGGGCGCTCTTGGCCGTGTCGTCCATGTGGGATTTTGTGTCCTCTTGGACGGCGGGCTGACTGCGGTTCGCAGGGGTCGTGGCGGCCCTGGCGGGTGTGGGCTGTTGGTTCTGCTGTTGGCGGCCCTCGGGGCCGTGTCCCTCTCTGGTCTTGGCTCAATGTCCTGGCGGTCGGAGAGGTGTTTCCTTTACCTCGCTCCTTGGGTGGACCTTGGCGAGCTGGGGGGTAAGCAGGGTCAGCGGGGGAGCTGACTCGCTGTGGGAGCACTGTTCCTGCAGTTATTTTTCTCCCCATCCCTCAACACGCACCTCCGCCCTCTTCATCTTAAATTAATACATGTAGGGAATTTGGGTCTCGGGTGTGCTGCAATGGTTTTACATCTCTGTTGTTAAGAGCACCTGGGACTCAATTTTATATACACTTTAGACATTCATTCATAAACATCTTCATAAAAGTCACATATAGGGAATGGAGTGAGCACTATGGCTATGGGTGGCGGGATGACATCAATCTCGCCCCCATGCCTATGCTCACTCAACATTATGCATCTAGACAATTAGGGCCTGGGTTAGAGTTGGAGTGGAGGGGAAACTGGTATAATGCCAGCCTTTGCTCCTTCTCTTTCCTTTTTAAATACACTTTACAACAACACTCACCAACAGTACATTTGGGGACGGGGGTGTGTGTGTCGGGGTCTTGATTTGTTAATTTCAATTTTATTTATTATGTATTTATTTATATATTATTTATTTATTTTTCTCTTACCCCCCTGGTTGCCTTGCGGACATTCTGGGGGTGGGCCGTCAGGGGTTGTGCTGGGGTGTGGGGGGGTTCGGGGCCTGCGGGTTCGCCGTGGGCGGGGCTGGCGGTGCGCTCCCTCTGGGGCTGCTTGGGCTCGGGTGTCCTGTCCTGTCCTGTCGGCAGGGCGCGGGGTGGGCCGGATCTTGGACGTCTGCTGCTCTCCACCCCAGAATGAATGGGTCTACCTCCTGGGTTTGGATGTGGGCTGCCCCATGTAGGGAGCAGGTACATGTCTTGGACCTAGGGGGTATAGAGTGTGCATCGGGATTATGAATGGAGCGTGTCGTTATTGTTTGTCTTTCTGTGACTGAGGGTGAGGATGAGGGTGGGTCTGAATGAGTGTGTCTGTGTATGAATGTTTAAGTGTCAGGCTGGGACTTGGACTGCCCCCTCTCTGATACTTCTGAGGCTACCCAGTGTCGCGCTCCTGCCACGTGGCCCCCTGGTGGGTGTTCCTCTGCCTACGGGCGTGCTTGGGGCCCTCACTATCTGGGGCTGGGCGCTTGGGCGTTTGTCAGCTCGGCCTGGTGGCTGCCTGGTGGGGCTCGGGTCCTCTGGTCCTGTCAGGTCTGGACCTGAGGGATGGGCGTCCCCGGTGCCCGAGCCTCGGTGACCGGCCCTGGGGCTACGTCGGTGCAGCGGGCTCCGGCGGGGGCCTGTGTATTGTCGCTGTTGACCCCGGGGGGTCATTGTGTGTGGTCCCTGGTGGGGTTCGTCCGGTTCTTCCACTTGGTCGGATCTGGGGAGTGGACGAGTGGCTCGTCCTGTTCGGGTGGTCCTGGGGACTCTGGGCTCGGGGTCCTTCCTGGGGTCTTGGGCTTTGATCGCCCCTTCGTCTGTCTCGGGCTTTGGGGGGACGGGTCTCTGATGCTTCACAGTCGCTACTAAATGTTCTATTGGAGGAACCTCATTCACTTATGCATGCTCACAACCACACACAAATGGATGCAGGGATGTATAGTAGATGTATGTAGATGGGTATATAAATGAATATAAATATATATGTATGTATATTGTATATATATTTGTAGGTATGGGTATGTGTATTTATAGAAATATTTGCAAGGTCATGAATATTATCAGTCTTTATGCTTGTATGTTTCGTTGTTGTGTTCTGTCATGTGCTTTGCAGGATTGTGGACGGAGGTTTGGTGTGTTTGCCTTGTGCTCTTTCTGTGGACAATTGTTGTTTTGTTGTTTTGTTTTGTTTTGTTGTCTCACTTTCTCTTTTCTTTCTTTCTCTATTAAAAAAAAAAAAAAAAAAAAAAAAAAAAATAAAAAAAAAAAAAAAAAAAATATTGGAGTGAGAGGATGGCTATAAGGTGTGAAGGGAGGCCATCTATAAATGGAAAAAAAAAAAAAAACAAAAAAAAAAAAAGGAACAGGAAAGGCTGAAGGCTCTCTGCCCCGTGAGAGCTTTACGCACTTACATGCAGAGAACAGCCGAATGGAGAAAAACAAATCAACTGTTCGTGTGCTTTGCAGCACCTGCTACCGGAAAGGCCCTATCAAAACAACGCCTCTCACATTGGGTGACTGAGGCCATTAAAAGGGCGTACAGTAGCAAAGGTCAACAGGTGCCCTCTGGAGTGCACGCTCACTCTACTCGGGGCTTGGCCACTTCGTGGTCACTGTTCAAGGGTGTACCAGTTGCAGACATTTGTGCTACTGTGAACTGGAGCTCAATAAACACTTTTGCAAAGCATTACAGTTTGGATGTTACTGCGTGTGATGTCACTCAGGCTGTTCTTTCTAACATTCAGTAGAAAGTAGCCCTGAGATGCCTGTTGGTCAAGGGCAGACGTTCACACTAGCATGCATTTTACTGAGCATTTCAAGGGTGTGAATGAATTACGTTCCCATAGCATATGTTGCACCGAGAGAACATGACTGAAAGGGAACTGAAAGTTATGCACCATAACTCATGTTCCCTGAAGGAAGGGAACGAGGTGCAACATATCTGGCCCTTTTCAATGCTGAAAGCTCGGTGAAGTGCAATTTTGGAGAAAGATGGATGGGCGTCAGCGGCTTAAATACCCAGAGGGCGGGGCCTCTGGCGCAACGCTGACGCCCTAGCCGTAAAGGCGTGAATGTATTCCTTCAGGTAATCGCGCGGGGGCGCAATTCCCATAGCATATGTTGCACCTCGTTCCCTTCCTTCAGGGAACATGAGTTATGGTGCATAACTTTCAGTTTTGTTTTGTTTTTTGAATGTCCAGAGGACCAGCTTATTTAGAGTAAACAGTAAGGGGCAGAGACAGACCGCCCATACCATATTTGGAAATGGGACTATTGTACTCCGGAATTAAGATCTGAAAGTGCTAATTACCACTACTACAACTCAGGCAGATAATTTGCTAAATTTGATGTGATAGAAGATCAGAGTATGAGCTGATCGTGCAATGTTTGTTTTTATAATGTTTCCAATAACCACTGGCATCAACAACGTCTATTAGCAAAATATCTCTTGAACAACTGTACAGAGTTCAACAAAACTCATAGAAAATGCTCGTCAGATGAGCATCCACAACTGCTTACTTTGTGGAGTTGGCCCAATTCAAAATGGCATTCACAGCTAGTTGACATTTGTAAACATAAATGGCTATAACTTCTGCAAAAATTGAGCTAAAATGGTAGCAGCTGAGAGTCATCCTTAACACACACTGTGTATGACTGCACATAACGTCCATACATCCATATGCTCTTTGTGCACCTAACGTCTGTCCAACACAATGATTCCCCAAACCCGGATGGACAAACTACTCACATTAGGACTAAGCCTCTCCATTTGCAACTGGGTCCTACTTCTTAACGAACAGATCTCAATCTGTGAGGATCCACAACTTCTCCTCCGCCACCATAACCCTCAGCACTGGCTTCCCCCAGGGCTGTGTTTTGAGCCCCCTCCTGTTCACTCTGCTCACATATGACTGTGCACCTACCCATCCAGGTTGCCATATTGTAAAAGTTGCAGATGATACATTGGTGGTTGGATGCATCACAAACAATGATGAGTCCAGCTACAGGCAGGGGGTGGAACACCTGGAGCACTGGTGCAGGAAGAACAACCTTCACATCAATGTGAAGAAGACGAAGGAGATGGTCGTGGGCTTCAGATGGAACAAACACACCTATACCCCCCTGACCATAGGAGAATCTGTGGTGGAAGTGATCTCCAGCAATAAGTACTTGGGTGTACACCTGAACGACAACCTCAGCCGGGGCAGCTCAACAACACCACCAGCCTGATCAAGAAAGCTCATCAGAGACTCTACTTCCTCAGACGGCTGAGACGAGCTGGTCTGAGAAGCTCAGTCCTCACCTCCTTCTACAGGTGTGCAGTGGAGAGCATCATGTGCTCCAGCATCAACATGTGGCATGGAGGCTGCACAGCTGCAGAAAGAAAAGCTTTGCTTTTGTGGTGAAGGCTGCACAGAAGACTGTTGGAGTCATCCTCCCCACCATCACAGACATCTACACCTCCAGATGCAGGAAGAGGGACACTTGCATCATGAAGGACCCCACTCACCCAGCACACACACTTTTTACCCCGTTCCCCTCAGGAAGGAGGTTGAGGAGCATTAAGAGCAGAACCACTACTAGACTGAGGAACAGGCAGCTTCTACCCTGCTGTTAGACTCTTAAATCCCTAACCAGGATTATCACTGTGGGGAAAAAAACATCACTGTAATGCCACTTGATTGTTATGTGCTGCTGATTATCCATGTTGCTGATCTCATGCTGCTGTATTCATTTGTATTCCTCTGCTCACACACTCATGTTCATGCTGCTGTTGTTCGGTGTATTGTTTTACACTATTAGCAATATCTTAGATCTTTTAGCGTACTGTTAGATGTTCGTTTAGCGTGTATCTTAGTGTATATCTTAGATCCTTATTTACTGTTTCTTTTTACACTTTATATTGTTGCTATTGTCGGATGTAACTGGGACCCTGTGTACACAATTTCGTTCCACCTCATGTATCACATGCAATGTGAATGACAATTTATAAAAACTTCAATCCTTGAACATATTTTAAATGATTAGATGCTCACTACAGACTCATGTTCAGGCTGCTGTACCATACGTTTAGCGTTTGTTTAGCGTATATCTTAGATCTTTTTATACTGTTTCATCCATCCATCCATCCATTTTCTTCCGCTTATCCGGGGTCGGGTCGCGGGGGTAGCAGCCTTAGTAAGGAGGCCCAGACTTCCCTCTCCCCAGCCACTTGGAGCAGCTCCTCCAGGGGAATCCCAAGGCGTTCCCAGGCCAGCCGAGAAACATAGACCCTCCAGCGTGTCCTGGGTCTTCCTCTGTGTCTCCTCCCATCTCCTCTCATCCTTTATACTTAATGTTTTTGCCATTTTTGGGCGCAACTGAGACCTTGAGTACACAATTTCGTTCCACCTCATGTACCACATGTGATGCGAATGACAATAAACTTGACTTGAAGTTGAACCTTGAATGATTTGACCTAAACAGCTATAGCACCGTCTGATCTCATCATGAAATGATTTTGGTCTAAAAGTCTAACTTTGAGCAGCAGTATATAAAAATAAATTATTGTAGTACGTAGAACATCCTAAACTTAGTCTGGACTCAGAGAGGAGGGACGTGTTGTGATAAAGGAATCAAAAGAAACAGAAATGCATCCTTTACTGCTCAGAACCAACATGCTGGGGATGTTATAATAATAATAATTAATTCAATTTATAACGCACTTTTCATTACTGAAAATCTCAAAGTGTTGACTTAAAATTGTTCTCACCTAAATCTCCTTGCTGAGCTCCTCGTCCTGATAAATGGGCTCACGTTGGAATTTTCCCCCTCTAACTAAAAATGAATGCATAACACAGGTGTGTGTGTTTGAGATGTACCTGTGCGTTTATTCACTCCAGGTTGACAGAGTTAATGCTTAAACAAGTTCAGGTGATTAAATAAGAGAAGTGTGAATCCTCTGTACCTAAAGAGACCATGGACAGGACGTAAAGAGAAAATGTTCCAGCGAAGAGTTTTCCTGAAAAGCTGTGATTAATGGTGATGAGAGCCGACCTGTTGCCACATGTCATGAAAAGCCTTTGCATGTGCACAGAACTGACGTTTCTGCCTCTTATTATGAGTTATAATAATGTGGTGAGTCATGCCTTTCTGTGTTCATTCAGTCTTTGTGACTTTTAAACCAATAACTAACCTTCCCCGCTCAATGAGTCAAAAGGCAAAACAGAAAAGGTAACGTTCAAAGCAGAAAGACTTTATTTTTTGTTGTTGTTTTGATCCGTAACAGTCATGGATCAGCGTGAGCGTTCGAGGTTGTATGAGTTTCTAATCTCTCACACACTTCAAAGTGTTGGGATTAGACACTTTGACTCGGTTAATTCAAAGAGTTAAATGACAAGAGCCACTTGTCCTGTTTGCACATAAGCTAAAAACTATCACAGCCACTTCAAAAAAAAGAAAACAATGGATGTTGTCTGTGTGGATCCACTTGAGAGTAAACGGTGATCATAAAGGGTTGGCTTACTTACGTTGTGAACAACACATTTACATATCTGCAAATGAGATAAATACTGTGCTGCATTACAGGTACTTGTGTAATTAAAGACCTAGCACTCCTTGAAGGAACTCATATCGCCTGCTGCCTTTCATGTCACAGTTTATACTTGAAAAAGCATGAACTAATGACATTGTGCAGTCTCATACGACATTGCGAGCTCTCATGAGCTGTGTTAGTTGTGGGTGACTCAGCTACTACCACAACAAATGGTAGCTCAATATCAGTCGAATTAGCCGAGTCATACCCATTTTAGTGTTGGCGGAGGTTGATCTGTTGCAGCGGCCATCCTTAATTGGGCTGAATCCAAATGTTTATCAGTTTTACATTGGTTTCTGAGAGTTTCATTGAAATCTATCCATTGTTTCATGGATTATTTTGCTAACAGACAAACAAGGTTGGCTCTCACCCCAAAAATACACCACACGCGTTCCGGCTCCGCCCCGCTCCGGTCCGACCTCCGCAGCAAATACGCACCCTTTATAATCAATGAGATAAAGTACACTGGCTCCGCACGGCGGCGGTGAGCTGCGGCGAGCGGACGGCAGTCCGTCAAAATTAGAAAATTTTCTATTTCTGCCGGATGACGGAGCTGTGCCGGAGTCAACTTTTGAAGATTACGTCGCACCAACAGGAAAAGGAACGAGCACAACTTCCGTATTTACAAAATAAAATCACCACGGGCGGACTAATCCTAGCTCTATATGGATTTATTTGTACAAAAATGCTGTCAAACTATCATTTATGACTATTCTATGACTAAACTATTATATTTATGACTATGACTACACCTAATAACGCAATACAAGAAATAAATAAATAAAAAAGTATTTTATTCTGAAATGTAAACATCACTTCCTGTTGCTCAAACCATGTCCTGTCGCTTATTTACGAGAGAAGATCAAGGCAGCCTTTACTGTTGTTCTCCTTCTTCCACCGAATGAATTGTTTTGTTCTGACTTCATTATTTATCACTTGATTTATCGCGCAATCTCGCAATTCCCGCGCATGCGTCTTGGAGCGGCGCATCCATGCGGACCTGAGCTGAGCGGAGGCAGTGGACTTTGGACTCGCTCAGCTGCGACCTGCGGAGCGGAGCGGACACGGACCGCGTGTAGTGTATTTTTGGGGTAAAGGTTATTGCTGAGGTTTTAAGTAAAACTCTTGCACAATGAGTGGTGCTTGTAATATGTGTCGTGACTAACTCTCAACGACAACCACACCAAATTTAAGCACAATATCTGTCAAAATGATTGTTTTAGACAATTTTCTGTTTTCTAATATCTGTTGGCTGCGATGGCCATATTGACTTACAGTAGTTTAGTTTAAAAAAACTAATCAGTTGTAGATGTACTCTAGTTTATTATTCCCTGAATGTTTCTTAAAAATCCTTACAGTTTTTCAAGAGGTATTTTGCAGGCAGACACACACGCACACATAGAGAGAATCTTTGTTGCCCCACATTTGACTTCAGCAGCAAGCAATGATGATTTCTACAAGCAAAACGTAAAGTCAAAAAGCACGTGGAGATCCAGAAAACATCTGTTGGATAAGGGAAGTGCCAGTAACAGATGGATGTTGTTGGCAACACAGAACCACATGGTTTAAGGAAATCAGGATAACTTGATGTGTGTTTGACTGTCAATGGCACAAATATCATGCAAACAAACTCTAAAACACAAACAACATCACATATATATATA